>QRDG01000165.1:772326-830555 GCA_012064385.1 Puccinellia tenuiflora | reverse complement strand
AGGGTAAACAGCCCAGTCCTAAACAAACATGTTCTTTGTGGTATATATTTTTTTGCCTAGTCGTGAAAAGAGTGCTCCAAATGAGCTCCAAAGCTAGGATAAATGGCCCATTCCTAAGCAAGTTTTTTTCGACCTTCTCGAAATGACAAAAAAAAACCTATGTGATCCATGTATACCATGTTGGACACGAACTGACACGAAAATTTGTTTAACAGTAAATAGCTTTTTTTGCTTTGATCTTAAAAAGTTATTAAAATGATTTTCTATTTTTTATAAGTTGAAAAGGAGGATTAATCAGAGCTCGACTCGGGTTCTAAATTTGTTTGCATGAGATATCAAGGTTGAAAAAATGAAATGATTTTCAATTCTTTTATAAGTTGAAAAAGAGGATTAACTAGATATTAGTGTCATATTTAGGATACCAATACTGGCTAATGCTCTGGTAGGGTGCCACATTCGGCACTTATAAACTGGTCGTTCACGCTATAAACTAGCGAGTTGGGAGGCTAACCAGTCCGTACGTGCGACAAAACTATCTACTGGGCAATGGGACAGCCGGCCCCACTTTTCACAGGCGAAGACAGAGAATTGCCAAGTCCTACGCGGCCAGTCACGTTGCAAAACCAGTCTCTCGCGGATCGCCTTACAAAATCTGATCGGAACCGTCCATGCGATCCATATCGGACAGCGCGGAGCCTGCCCGCAGCCTGGCCGCGAATTTCCTTCTAGAAGACCATATCTGACGGCTGTAATTCGGCGCTAGGGTATGATCGAACGGCTGTAGTTCGGCGCTAGGGTTAGCGGGGTTTTGAGGCGGTCAACGGGGTTTTCTGAGGTTTGACCAAATTAGGGTATGGCATAACTAACTCAAAAAAATCAAAAAATATGAAACTTGCGCACATGGTTTTGTAATGTTGTATACTAACGACAAAAAAATATAAATATGGTTTATATACATTTTTACGAAAAATCTTTAAATCAAGGATTTGAACTTGAAATGGGCATAACTAATTCAAAAAAAAAACAAAAAATATGAATATTCGCACATAGTCATGTTATGTCATATAGTAATGATAAAAAAATATAAATATGGTTTACATACATTTGCACAAAAAAGTCTTCACTCAAATGTGATATCTTGAACTGAGTAGTAGGGATTTCGAGGGAGATGACCAAATTAGGGTATGGCATAAGTAATTCAAAAAAAAATCAAAAAAATATGAAACTTGCGCACATGGTCTTCTAATATTGTATACTAACGACAAAAAATATAAATATAGTTTATATACATTTTTACGATTTTTTTTAAAATCAAGTGAGAGACCTAGAACACATTGAAATGGGCATAACTAATTCAAAAAAATCAAAAAAAATGAAACCTTCGCACATAGTCATCTTATGTCATATAGTAACGATTAAAAAAATATAAATATGATTTACATATATTTGCACGAAAAAGGCTTCACTCAAATGTGATATCTTTAACAGAGTAGTAGTGATTTCGAGGGAGATGACCAAATTAGGGTATGGCATAAGTAATTCAAACAAAATCGAAAAATATGAAATTTGCGCACATGGTCTTATAATGTTGTATACTAATGACAAAAAAATATAAATATGGTTTATACACATTTTTACGAAAAATCTTTAAATCAAGTGAGAGAGGTCAAATGAGCCATAGCACGGGCGAGGATCCACGATCGAGGTCAAATGAGCATAACTAATTAAAAAAATCGAAAAATACAAAACCTGCACACATTGTCATAAAAGATCCTTCACACAAATGAGCTACCACGAACGAAGTTTCCGAAAAATGTAAAAATACCAAGTTTGACCATTCACCCCGCTCGTCCTTTAAGTTCTCGCCGCCTCCCTGCAGTTTCTCCAAACCACTCTCCTCCGTGACCTTCTGGCCTCCTCTGTGCAGTTTCTCCAAACCCCTCTCCTATCACTCCATGTCATCCGGGCGCCGCCGTGGCGGCCTTCACGGGAGCGGCGGTGGACGTGATCCTGCGGGCGGTGACGACGACGCGGAGAAGCTCCGCATCTCGGAATTGGGCCGTAGGCGCGGTCGCCGTCGCTTAACTAACTGGGACGATTTGCGCACCCCCATGCCCAATTCTCCAACCCCACCGCCGCGACGCCCCGATGGCGAGGCTGGGTCCTCGCGGGCAGCCGCGCGTGCGCCACAGCTGCCGGAACCCTCAACCGAGCCCAGTGACGATGAGTCCTTCTCAAGCGTCTATTCCGACTCCACCGACAACGGCGAGGAGCTCGTCAAGATCGTCGACCCCGATGAGCTGGAGGCACTCATTCTCACCAAGTCCGTGTGCTCCGAGCATCGCGCGGAGAAGCGGCGCCGTGCTGATGCCGAGTTTCAGGAGGTGATGAACGTGGTGCGGCTGAGGCAGGGCTTCCGGCAGGACGCCGAGCACACTGCTCGCGAGCGGGAGTGGGACGAGGTGCGGCGCCGCCAGCGCCTCAACCAGGTCTACCCTCGTCAGATAGTGAGTAGCGGCGCCGCCGAGGCAGATGGATTTATGGGTTAGATTAGGCAGGGTTTTATATGTAAGCCCTAAAAATATGTATGAACTGCCGTATTTTAACTATGTTCTGTTGTTATTATGAACTAAGATCAGAATCAATCCAATGTATTTTAATTTTTTTCGTACGCACACCAGAGCAGAGCGCTCTGCTGCATGTCCGTCGCGTTCCAAGCGCGTAGCTGCGGTACAGCTCGATCGCTTGCGCCAGTCTACATAACTTGTGGTTTCATTTATGTGGATTGACCAGATGGCAGAACGAGCGGCACCTATCCATTCATTTCTATCAGGAAAGTGCGTTCAGAATCCGAACCATATCGTCGATTCTGATCAATTTGAGATATATTTCTCTTTATGACTAGACGAGACAAACCTGAGAGCCTTCCAGCGCGTGCATGGCGCTGCGTGCACATTGAATGCATGCGTGGGATGCCGATGGTAGTCCACCCTGCGTCTATGTGGCGTGCATGGATGGACATGGCCATTGAACGCGTCGCAGAACTTTTGCCTCACCGCTAGCCTAGCCTAGCCTATCCGTCACGTCCAATCACCGTATTAAATATACAACAAACGATTAGAGAAACAATTTACATAGCAACGGTATGATTAATTCGATTAACTCGATACAAACCCGATACAAACTGTTGCGTCAAAAACGCGTCACACGGACACGTCCTCATGTACCCGCGGTGCCGGGGGAGATACTCCGCAACTCGCCCCGCGGGAGGCCGACTTGTAGCGCGATACGCAAGACAACAAGCCGGCTCTTTTTGGACCAGCCGCCCCAGCCCCTCGGGAGGGACCCCGTCAGAGGAAGCCGACGGCGATTGGTTGAGTTAAGCCGGATTTGACCGCTCTCAACTCGGTTGTCGATATTCGATGAACTCGTGCGAAGTCGCCGAATAACGGAAGCAGGAACAAGGGTTTGAGGGTAAAAAGGTAGGGTTTGTATTGATTGTCGATTGTTTACTTAATTTCAATCGGCCGTCACCTCCTACATATATAGTGAGGCGGCTGGACTTCCCGTACAAGCATTGTACTTCTACAAGGATTACAACTTGTGGTACAAGTCGGTTTCTATTTCTAAATTAAGTAAAAACCTTGGCCGGCTTCGTACTGGACCCGGACTCCAAGCATCCTTTTCCGGCTTCTTTTGGAAAGTCGCCTTTTGTCCTTCCGTGTTGACCTCGAACTCGCTCTATCATCATCCGACTTCTATTTTGGGCTCTGCAAACGTTAAGCAACCTCGCGTCCGACTTCTCTGTTGCGTCTTCTGGAATCTTCAGGAAACTCAAGTCTGGCCTGCGCCGGGTTCTGGATAAGCTGGGTTGTCTCCTGCCGGGTCATCACTTCAAATCCTCTCCGGGTCGGCAATTCTCCCCTGAATGAACCCGAATCTGTGACCTGCCAAAAACGGGTGCTAACACATGCCCCCTGTTTCCTAGTATAGCTTGCGTACTAGAAAATACTCAACGTAGAAGATTTATCTAAGGGTGATGCTTAAGCTCATCGGCCATATGCTAAGGACGATACATTTGTATCGGCCATATGTGCAGCTCACGCAGTTTGCCACACGCTTGGGTGGAATTTCTTCAAGTATTTCCCATTGATAGCTCAAGGCAATATGCTGCCCTCCAACGTTTCCACCAGATATGAGTTGTCGGGTACAATCCTTACGACTCGTAACGGCCCTTCCCAACTTGGTGACCATTCGCCGAATTTCCGGCTCCTAGAGCCAACTGGTAATATAACTTTCCAGACCAAGTCGCCGATTTGAAAATCCTTAAGTCAGACTCTCTTGTTATAAGTTTTTGCCACCCGCAACTTCTCCTTCTCAATGTCCTTCAAAGCCCTTATACGTTTGTCGGCTACCTCGTCTATATTGTCCATCATCAAATTGTGATAGTCGTTAGCCGACAAGTCGTTTTGCTTAGCGAACCTCAAAGTAGCCAGATTCACTTCTACTAGTAAAACGGCTTCTTGTCCATATACCAACTTGAAAGGAGTCGCCTTGGTCGCACCATGCCTTGAGATTCTATGAGCCCACAATGCCTCGGATAGTACCTCATGCCACCTTCTTGGGTAGTCCTGTACTTTCTTCTTAATCAACTTGAACAGAATTTTATTGCTTGACTCGGCTTGTCCATTTGCTTGAGCATAATACGGAGATGAACTGAGCATCTGGATCCCGAGTGATTCGGCAAACTGTTTTACCTCCTTAGCCATGAAGGAAGTACCTTGATCTGTGGTAAGAGTCTGCGGGATACCGAATCGGTGAGCAATATGCTCTGTAATGAATTGAATTACCTCCTTGTGGGTCATATTCCTAAGGGGTACTGCTTCAGACCACTTGGTGAAATAATCAGTAGCAACCAATACAAACCGATGCCCTTTGGATGAAGCCGGGTTGATCATACCGACAAAATCTAACGCCCATCCTCAAAACGTCCACGACTTTATTATAGGATTAAGAAATGAAGCCGGCGCTACCTGAACATCTCCAAACTTCTGGCATGCCTCACACCCTTTATAGTACCTGAAGCAGTCATTAATCATCGTCGGCCAATAGAATCCGGCTCCTCTGAGCATCCACTTCATTTTGTGAGCCGATTGATGTGTCCCACATAGGCCGTCGTGTACTTCCCCCATGGCAACCCAGGATTGGTCTTCGTCCAAACACCTTAGAAGAAGACCATCAGCTGTTCGGCGATACAACTCGTCATCTATCAAAGCATACTTAAAAGCAAGCCGCCAAACAGTTCTATCCGTTTTCTGACTTGGATTCCTCAAATAATCAACAATAGGTGTTCTCCAATCAGCTGGCCGGTTTCCACAAGGTTCCTTCGGAGCCGATTTAGATAAGCCGACTTCTTCTCTGGCTTCCACATTATTGACAATAGCTAACGCCGGCTTGTCTGCTATGAAAAATACCCCTCTACTGACATGATAGCCTGATGCCTGTTGTGCCAATTTGTTGGCAAGCCAATTGTCCGGCCTGCCTGGACACATGAGATATAGAGAAGTAATCCAGAGTTGATATGATGTCCAAGCATCTGTCAAGGTATATGTTGAGTGATCCACTGTTGCACTGAAAGATCTTGGCCACTTGCTGGACGATAAGCAGCGAGTCACCATATGCCTTAACATGAGTTACCCCTGCATCCCTCAAAATCTCCAACCCAAATAGAAGAGCTTCATATTCGGCTTCATTATTAGTGAAAAAATAATCAAGACGACAAGAGGCCTCAAATATAGTACCGTGGGGCGAAATATACACAATGCCGACTCCTTGTCCACTACTGCAAACTAAGCCGTCAAAATAAAGTTTCCACGGTACAGCCGACACGACATTCAATTCGACTTCTTGCTCCAGGTCAATCCGATGTTCGACGATGAAGTCGGCTACAATCTGGCCTTTCATAGATTTGAGAGGTTCATAGGCCAAATCATATTCAATCAACCCATACGCCCATTTGCCGATTCGTTGTAACATCCCAAGATTTTCAAATTTTTGAAAAATCAGAAAAATCAAAAACTTTTTGAAAATTATAAATGTTTTGTTTTGGAAATCCAAAATCATGCATGCATGCATCATTCTCTTGCTTGATTGCATTTAAGTTTTCCAAAAGATGGAATTCTATTTCCACTTTAAACCCTATTTGAGAAAATGTCATATAGGGCATGCTAGGCTCTATATAATAATTTTGGTTTCTATGATTTTATTTGATAGTGCCAAAATGCTATGTGTAGAATAATCTTTCTAAAAAGTATTTTTATCAAATTATTAAGAAAAAGATTTGATTTTATTTTGACTTTGGAAAAATATCACCAATTACCTTTTAAAATTCCAAAGGTGTTTGGGGTAATTTATTTTTGGTAAAAAAAATAATAATGAGTTTATCATAGTTTATACTACATGATACTACTCATATTATTTTTCCGGATTTTAATTGAGTTCAAAAAGATCTTATAAAAGACTATTTGTTATTTTGACATAAAGGTGTCAATTATGCATTTTTATTTAAAAATAAAATATTATGGAAAAGGTTCCAAAGTATTTAAAGAGCTTAGTTTGATTTTAAAAAAATTATTCAAATTGGTTTGAACCAATTTGAACTTGTATCTCAAAGGTTATTTGTATTTCTGAAAAAAAAAGAGTTAAGTCAAAAAAAAAATAGAAGGGGCCAGCCCGAGCCAGCCAGCCCAGCCGCGGCCCAGCAACGTCCGCGCGCGCGCGCCCAGCAGCAGCCCAGCCCGCCTCCCTCTCTTCCCTCGCTGACGGCCCGGTCCCGCCCTGTCAGGACGACGACCGCGTCCACGCCATCGTCTTCCTCCCCCTAATCACGCGCCCCCGCCGGCCGTGATCTTCTCGCCGCGATTCCGCGCCATCAAGGCCATTTAAGACCTCACCGAGCCCGGCTATAAGTAGCCCTCTTCCTCCTCCTCCATTTGCCCCCCAAAACCCTAGCTCTTCGCCACCAGGCTGCTCGTAATCCACCGCCGCCGTCCGCCTCGGCCGCCGATGTGCCCCCTCGATTCCGGTGAAGTCCGGCGACACCACGCCACTTCTTCACTCCCTTTATTCCTATGGTTACCACGCGCATCTTTTTGACAAGTTTTGGTACTTCTTTGGCCCTCAGGACGACGCGTCCGTCCGTGACCCGAAGCCACCGTCCGCGGGAGCAACTCCGGCGAGGAATTCCGGCCGTACCCGTGCACATCAACGACGCCCCTCTCGCCAACGAGCTCGCCCCGACGTCCTGCAGACCACGGTAACAAAAGCCCCCTCCCTCTCCCTCTGTTTTCGCTGGAACGCGGCATGCCGAGCCATCGCCGCCGTCGGCCGGCCGCTCCGGTGACCTAGCGCCGCTAGGTGATGGTCAAATAGATCTGGACCGTCAGATCTAGATCTGACGGTCATGTTTTAATTTTATTTAAACGAACCGGTACGCACCCGTGGCAGCCCAGTCAGCACCCCCGGCCAATCAGAAGCTGCCATGTCAGATCCAGTCAGCGCCAGCGTGGAGAAGGATTTTCCTGTTTTATTTTAATCTGTCTATTTTGCAGAAAAACCCCTGCACCTTAGATTTATCATATCTTTTTATCCTTTGGGCCAAATTCAAATATTTTTATATATTTGAAATCTTTAGAACCAGTATAATCTTTCTGGCATTTTAGTTTTCTGTTTTGACAAGTTTAAATTTATTTGAATTTCAAATGTGAAATTTGAGTAAATTTGTCATAACTTTAGTTTAAAAATAGCTTTTTGAGTAAATCCAATTGGGTTAGTTTAGTTTTGAATCCCTCTGTCCAGTAGTACCAACCCCATATTTTCTGTAATTATTTTATTTAACAGTAGTTTTCTATTTGTGTTTATTCCCTTTTTGGGAATTGCTTTGTATTGTTTTTATAATAAAAATTGTTTTAATTGCATTTTGACTTCATGCATGTTTTCATAGACCAGAAAAGTTAGTATGATATTTTTCTTGTGATTTTAAATGCATTTCATGCATTGCATTTTTATTGTATTGTTATTATTGTTTTGTTTGTATGTTTATATGTGGCTTGTTTTATTTGTTAGACCTTTCGGAGAGACCCGGGAATTTTACCAACTGTTGCTCCTACTCCTCTTGTTGCCAAGGCAAGTGGCACACTCATGAAATTCCTATTATTTTGATATATGCATGTTGTAGCTTTTACTTAGAAAATTTGCATGATAGGTTATTAGTATGGCTATGCTAAAACTGTTTAGTGTA
This sequence comes from Puccinellia tenuiflora, assembly GCA_012064385.1. Taxonomy (NCBI): domain Eukaryota; kingdom Viridiplantae; phylum Streptophyta; class Magnoliopsida; order Poales; family Poaceae; genus Puccinellia; species Puccinellia tenuiflora. The sequence goes on along the minus strand of QRDG01000165.1, from coordinate 822,256 downwards.
GTTTACTTCTTTTTACTAGATGGTCTAGATACACCTATGAGCACTTAGTAGATTTATAGAAATGCTATGCTTGGTTTTGTTTTGATAAAAGTAAATTCTACTAAGTTAAAGAAACTCCTGGGTGGATTTGCTTTGTTGACGGCGGTTGGAGTTGAGTGGCTACTCGGGGCCATGTCTATGGTTGTACTCGAGTATGTGCACTTGTGGATGGCCACCCAGGGACAAAGAGACCGACGTTACTCCAAGTTTAGTTAGCTTACCGTGCAGCCATAAGTCATATGGGCTCTGGCTTGACTAAGTATGTAGTGTGGAACCGGCCCGGCCTGACAGGTGGTGGTAGAGGTTTGTAGGTGGAGCGCGTCAGGACGGTAGTGGTCGGGAAAACACTTCGGAAAGGTCTCGTCTTCATCTCCTCCTTTCCTTTTCACTTCAAGAAGGGTCAAGGTCAGAATGGGTTGATGAGGTCTTATGGTGAAAGTGCACAACCTCTGCAGAGTGTCAAACTAAGTACTTAGCCGTGTCCCCGGTTACGGACAATTTTGAGCAAGCTGGACAAGGACGTCAACGGAGGATCTCATCATTCTAATTTCTCTAAGTAAAATATGGAGGGTGAACCAGGGTAGTTGAGACAATGGTTGTCATACCATACTTGTCTCGTTTAGATGAAAAAGTGTTTTGAAAAGAGATAGGAAAAATTGGCTTTATGCAAATCAGCCTTCAAACTCCACAAGCCAAATATGCATATAGGTTACTAGAGTTGTTCCAATATGAGTCCACAAAGTGTCACTTGCCAGTTCCATTTTTATGGTTCTGACCCACCTTGTTGAATTCTTTTATCAGGTTGTTCTGACGATGAGTGAGGTTTCGTTAAGGGTTTCGAGTCTGCAACCAACATGTTCGCCTGTGGCACATGAAGATGATGGAGGCTCATTGCTAATTTTATTTCCGCTGTGCTGATCTTTGTAAAATGCTAGCCTTGAGCTATGCAAGTTGTAATCGAATATTTTCCTAAGTCTGGATTTCGTTTGTAATAATTGATACATTATTGTGATATTTCATCGTAAACTGTGTGTGCAAATGAATCGATCCAGGGGTTTGCACTATACACAGGGATCTTGCCTAATTTTAAGTGCAGGTCCGCTACAGATGGTATCAGAGCACTGTGTTGCCTGTAGGTTCGAAACCCTAGGTTTGGAATAGAAATAAGAAAGCCCATAGGACAAAAAGCTAATTTCTATTCATCCAAAAACTTTTCTAATGTCATTCTTGTAATCATCTTGTCTAAATTGCTTTCTAAGTATCTTCTCTTGTTTTAGATGACCACCCTCATGGAAGCCATCAAGAACGGACCAGTGATGACCATGACTCTGCAATGTGAGACTGAGTTCCCAAGAGCACTCAAGGATAACATGAAGAGCTTGGGATTTGAAGGAGAAGCTGTATACAAAGGATTTCCTTTCATGGGTGAAGGTCAAGAATATTGGTGGATACAACTCAACCGAAGTCAGACCGATGAAGATCACCACAAGACAGTTGTACCACGTTGAAGGCCAAAGAAGAATTGGAAAGACTTCAAGAAAAGGATAGATGAGACCACCAATTTAGTTACTTCGTTAGAACAACGTTAACGTGTTAGTGTATTGATCATACTAACTTAGTTGGTATGGCAATACTAGGTTGTTTGTTGTGGTTGAACCATGTTGATTGGTGTCTGATGTTTGTTAGATGTTGTTTGTAGAATGAATTACCTTTACTTGCTGCTTTTGGGTAGAATACTTCTTTAGTTCTTTCTATCTATACTCATCTATTCTTAAACCAAACCAGATGTCTCACCCACCAGCCAACAACGTCGAGAAGGAGAGCCACCTTAAGTCTCCTTATGCTTTGCAACTACTCGAAGCAGCTCAGACTCAAATGACTCAAGTGATGAAAGAGAGTCAAGCCAACAACCCCAATAAGGAGTTAACCACAATTATTCAACAATTGTTAAACAACCAAACTCAAATGGTGCAACTGATGGCGAGCAATATTAACCAGTTATCAAAGGTTGATGATGAGATCAAGGAGAATTTTATGGCAGGACCTCGAGTACGCAAAAGTTGTGGAGAATTAGGACACCTGTCGAAGGAGTGCCATGATGAGTGGCCCCATTGTGAAGCAAGTTATTTGGATAAAGGATATTCCATATCCCAAGTCACTTGCTTTTTGTGTGAAGGAACAAATCACATTCCTACACAGTGCCACCTTTACCCCATGGTACAGGAAGCAAATGAACAAGTCAAGAAAGGGATACGCCAAGCTTTTAAGGGGAAAAAGGACCTGAGACATATCACCTGCTACATATGCAAACATCAAGGGCACTATTCCCATAGTTGCCCAGAGAAGAAGGATGGTGATGGAGTCAAGCCAAAACAATATCAAAGTAGACTTATAATTAATGCCAAAATAGGGGATTAAGCTAGACCCAGAACTCACCCCCACACATCCAAAGGAAACACCAAGTGTTGTTATTCATGTGAAGAGGAAGGTCATTTTTCACGAGAATGCCCTGTTAAGAGAACAACAAAGTTCCCAACTGTTGAGGTAGATTATGATGAAGAGGATTACAGAGATCTGATCTTTTCAGAAAGACCAACACAGAAGAGGAAGCATATTGTTAGCAAGCACTACTTAGAACCTTCACACAAGAGACACACTAAGTTTGCAGGAAGTAATGGACACAAGTATGGGAACCATCATGCTACTGGTGATGGCCACAATCAGCACGGTCTTAACCATAGTGGTGGATTCAAAGGAGAAAATGGAGGAGACATAGAAAATATACAAAGTGGTCACAACAATGGGATTTGCCAGCACCACTCCAGCAACCTGCCTGAGGAAGGAAACAACAACAAGAAGAAGGACCTTAGTCACATACAGTGTTATAAGTGCAAGAATACGGGGCACTATTACAGTGATTGTCCGGAATGGAAGGCTGCAAAAGCTGCCAAGTCAGCTTCTCTCAAAGATGGGACACGTGAACCATGTCCATGAGGGAGCAGCATCAACCCAATAAAGGCCCAATACGAGATTTGTTTCAGAAAAATTTGTATTATGTAATCGGCGTTTTGATGCAATTATTATGTTATGAGTGGTACATCAGACATGTAATAATGGAAGAGATATTTGACTCCAGTAAGAAATCAAGAGTAATCGGTTGGACCTTAGCCCAAAGACAAGAGTTTTGGACTACCTATAAAAATTTCTTTTAAGGGTGGTAGTCACCCAGTTGTCTAAACCCTGAGATCCCAAACCTATCTTTCTTTCTAGCCTCTTCGAATCTCGGGGACGTTGTCTTAGCCGAGTCCTCTTCGGCCATGAATATTTGATTGTACCCCGCGTTTTCGTCTAGAAAGCTGATGACTATGTGTCCTGAGGCATCATTGATAAGCATGTCGGCTATTGGCATAGGATATTCATCTTTGGGCGTTGCTCGATTTAGATCTCTGAAGTCTATGCATGCCCTGATCTTACCGGATCCTTTCTTCTCAACTGGCACAATGTTGGAGATCCAATTGGCATATTTGCAAGGCCGGATGAAGTTAGCTTTCAGGAGCCGGCCAATCTCTTCTTTGGTCCGGTCATATATTGCCGGGTTGAATTTGCGAGCCGGCTGCTTATATGGTCTGAAGCCGGCTTTTATCGGTAACCGATGCTCGACGAGCTCTCGGCTTAACCCGGGCATCTCGTGGTACTCCCAAGCAAAGCAGTCCACGTATTCCTTTACTAGCGCGATTAACTCGGATTTATAATCGGCTTCTAGATTCCTGCTTACAAACGTCGGTCTGGGAATAGTGCCATCCCCAATATCTACCTCCTCGAGCGGGTCGGCCGACGTAAAGCCTTGTCCCAACTTATCCATGTCGTCTGGTTCTTCAATTGCCTCGCACATATCGTTCCTTTCTGTCCGATACTTGTCCAGACGCTTTTGCAACCACTCATCGTTGGGATCCATTTATTTGAGTCGCAGCTGATTACCACCAATCGGCTCTAGAGATAATGGCACGAATCCGTCCCTGGTTGCACTCAGGAAATCGAACCTGGATAGATCACGCCCCGAAAGACATGTAGCATTTGAGTGTTGCCAATCAACAATGGACTCGGCTAAAGCAATACATGCCGAGTTGTCAGCATGAACGACCTCAATCTCATCGTCGATCCGTTGTACAAGTTGCTGGTGCATGGTGGACGGCACACACTGATTTGCATGGAGCCGATCTCGTCCAAGTAGCACATTGTAACTCCCTTGCACCTCAGCAACAAAGAATGCAGTAGCCAAGGTTTTGCTTCCCACTGTGAGTTCCAAGCTGATGACTCCTTTGGCTTCTACTCCTGCTCCTCCTTCGAACCCATTCAGTACCATGTTCGTCTTCATCAGATCATCATCCTCTAGCTGTAACTTCTTGAAGACAGAATACGGCATCAGGTTTACCACAGCACCTCCATCAACGATCATCCTGATAACCGGCTTCCCATTGATATGTCCTCTGACGTACAAAGGTTTTAGGTGCTTAATCGGTCCCTCAGGTTTCTCGAAGACGGCAGTCTTGGGTCCAAAATTGAGTTGTGCTACTTCGCCTTCTTCTACAGCACGGAATTCAGCAGGCAAATAATATACCATGTTAATATCCATACCTACCCGAGTCAGTGTGCTTTCATAGTCCAGCAAATCTTCCTCTAGCAAATTTTCCGACTCGTCCGTCATTGATTCCGGCAACTCTGTTTTGCCTTCTGGCGGCTCCTTGCTGGGCGAGTTCTCTGCCAAGTTCTCATCTACAACTTTTTTATTGCCGACTCCAATGTTTTGGACTCGTCTTCTACCAGTTCCTCGCTCACTGAATTCTGTAGCGCCCTGACCCCAGAGTTATACAGTGAAACGTTGTGCAACCGGTCATGCTACACAATCAAGGGTTACTGGGGTTACCAATCCCAGGCCAAAACACATTGGCAGGCGTGCTCGGAATACATCATCGGCACACAACACCTCGATCATGCCATAAGCTCTGACATCGCTTTCACGTATAACAAAAAGACCAAGACTGCGGAACAAGTGGCACATCACAGACTCTACGACACAAAGATATCATAGTTCAACTCATATAATTGAGAAAGATAGCAAATGACACATCAGAGGTCACTGACCCATCATTACAACAAGCGGAAGCAAATTAAAGTTGTCTAAACAACAAGATCCAAATTATGGCCTAAGAGGCCTACAGATAATTATCCCGTGCCAGCCTGTTCCATGACGTCCCAAGCTGCCACCTGGGAACCCCAGACTACTCGTCGAAGTCAACGTAGAACCCACCTTCCAGTTCGGTGGCGTCCTCCTCTGAAACAAATAATAAGCAACAAAGCAAGGCTGAGTACGACGTACTCGCAAGAATTAGTAGGGCGATATAGGCCCGATGCTGACGGAGGCTTCAAAGCTATATAAGTGGTTGTTTTGCATAAAGCTAGTTTTTCCTTCCGAAGACTAGGACTCATGGCATCGTCTAAATAGAAGATTTTCATAAGGGGATAAGAGTAAACTTTTCCTCTTCGGTTCACGGGGAACCTACTGTATCCAGCAACTTCACTTATCTCCACCAAGGCACTCCCTCGAATCTCCCTCAAGGAAATGAACCTTTTATCACACGTTGATTATGCAACCTCTAGCTGCCATTTGATTAAAGGTTCAGGTTATCTATGATCTCATAATCAATTCCCAAGATTTGTCCATAACCGCGGACACGGCTTTTCGAAAAGATTAAACCCTGCAGGGGTGTACTAATTTACCCATTGGTACCGTCCGACCCCTTGCCTGTACAATTAGCTCTCTTCCGGGGAAAGCCGGCAGGGCAGGCGCGGTTAAACCTTTACAAAGCATGAGACTATCCAAGGGTCATCGTGACGACAGGACAAGTTCAGCGCCTATTTCAACACCCTGCCCCATCGCCACTCCTATCACCATCATCGTCATCACATCATCTTTTTCATCTTCATCCATCGGCCACACACTCGCAAATGGAAAGCGCAAACTAGAGGACCCTTGGATACGCCCGCACTAATTATTCGGTTAGTAAGGAGCCCATACTCCCACCTTTGGAAGCACGATCGGTTCTTGGTTCAAGCGATGAGAACTCGCACCTAGGCGGCAAGAATGAGGAAAGACACCAGCAACCTTGTTGGCAACTCATCCAAGCCTTTTAGCAATTAATTAGTACACAAGTAACCACCACTGTCCGACATTCCCTTCAACTTCACAAGCATGGAAATATTCAACGGACAACTTAAGCATTCGACTAAGCATGGCTAAGCATATCTAAGCATGACATACAACAGACATAGATTATCTCAGGCCAACACTTCAACCTATGGTTAATAGGTGGGGAAACAGGTAATGGTTCAGGGAGCATGCAAGTGATAGGATACTCTATACACTGACCAAAAGCTGTTGCGAGAAACGAATGCAATATTATGGTGGATGAAAATAATTGTACTAATAGGATGAGAATATGCCAAGAAGGTTAGGTTAGCTCTTGCCTTGCTGGTAGTACTGGTCGCGCTGGTTGTCAAGGTATTGTGGTGGAACCTCGACTCCAGAATGTACCGAAACACAAACAATACAAGAAAGGAATAAATAACACGAATACAAGGTGCAATGCACAATCATGATGATATGGACATATTATGCATTGAAAAGGTATTGGGCATGTCCCACAAGTTAAATGGAACCCCTAAATTAAATATCACGATTAACGGGTTAAAACTCCATCTTTAACTTAGTGATTTGTGTTATTTATCAAAACGTCCAGTACTGAAATATGGGTCCTAAATGCATGACAATGACATTATTAGATAGGTATTAATCCACTGATCATTTTGGTACTTCGTTTGCAATTTTCCGATCAACGATGAATAAATGGTGATTTAAACGGTTATGCGATTTAAATCATTTTAACCATTTCGAAATTAACATCAAAGGAAAGTTTGTTTGCATGCTGTGATATTAACATAGGTAGATAGCATTTGCTTTGCTGGTCATTTTGGTATATCATTTGCAATTTTTGAAGTAATATTCACCAAGTTATGATTTATTCAAAAAGGGATTTAAATCTGCCATTTTAGGAATTTATGTAAACAGCACTAAAATTTAATTCCCCAACTCTCTCAAATGGCATAAAGTGATAGCTCATTGTCCACTGATCATTTTGAGCTATTGAACACAATTTTTGGACAATTAGAACTCAAATTATGGAATTAACAATTTCAATATTATTTCTGCCATTTTAGTATTCAGCAATTAAAGACAATTTATTTTGACCAAATAATTTATCCAAAGGTACTAACAGATAGGCATTTTATTGCTGAGCATTTTGACATATTATTTGTAATTTTCTGAATTGTGAAACTCTAGATATTAATTTCCAAAATTTGAATAACTAATAGGTATTTTGCATTTCACAATTTAAATTCAAATTCAAACATTCAATTGCATGTATGAGTTACATATTTGGACAGGGTATGAAATTAGGAACCATTTGGGTATATCAAATGTATTTTTCAGAGTTACCATTTAACAGATATTTCCATTTCAACTCTCTGTTATTTTCAGAAAAACAGAACTGAAGAACACTGACATCACGTGACGTCATTAGGGGGCAGCTGCGGCAGTCGATCATTGATTCGTCGAATTGGTTGGGAATTGGACGATGGCAGGAGCACCAGGAGCTAGAGGAAGGAGAGGGGAGTCGGGGGGAGCGGCAGAAGGGACCATAAGGTCACCGGAGTATGGCCGGCGTCGAGCTTGGCGGCGGCAGGCGGCGGTGTACGGTGAGGCGTAGGTCCAGAGAGGGAAAGAGAGGGAGGAGAAGGCCAGGAGCAGCAGGAGCTCACCAGGAGTACGACTATGCAGACGACGAGGCCGGAGGAGGCCGGAGTCGACGGGGAGGAGCTCGGCGGAGCAGCGGCCAGAGCGGAGGAGGCCGGGACAATTCCGGCGAATGCGAGCCTCCCAGCACGAGCTGGTTGCCCCGGGAGGAGGAGGAGGCCGAGGTGGTCCGAAGGGACAGCTCAGGCGAGCTCCGGGCAGCCTGGTTCACCGGCGATTCATCGGCGTTGGCGGCGGCGGACGTCGGGCTGGAGCGCGGGTAGGTTTTAGGGTTAGGGTTTCCTGGGGGAGCAGCACGGGGGAAGAGGAGAGGGAGGAGCACGGGGTCCTCATAGCCACGCAGGGGGGTGGGCCGCAGCGAGGAGGAGGCAGAGGAGATCGACACGGCGACGGCAGCGTCCATGGCGCCAGTGCCAAGCACTGTGGCGACAGGGAAGACGGCATTTTCTGGAAAACCCCCTGCCTGTTTTTCTTCTTTTCTGTTTTATTTTCTAAATTGAAAACAGCAGCCCTTTTCTATTTAAATGGGGCATTTAGACATTTTCAAAAATTATGGAAATATTCATGTAAGCTCCCCATGTTAGTTAGAAGCTCCACAAAAATTGGTTCTGCAAAATAAAAAGTTTTGAACACCAATTGTTCATAAGGTTTGAATATGGCAATTTTAATAATTTCCAAACCTTATTGACTTGGAATAATTAAGCAATTCCATAAACCATGAAAATATTTATGGAGGCTCCTAATATTATAAGGGAGCTCCCATGATTTTATTTTGAATTTTGAGAAGTTGAGCTTGGAGTCAAAATTCACAATTTGTTTATTCCATTTTGAATTCCAAATATTTATTACTTTGCTTAACAAGCAATTGTCATTGACGAAGATTTAAGCAAATATATTCTTGGAACTTCCTGGACAATTTGGGAATTCCAGAATAATTTGGTTTGCTAAGTTGAGCAATGCATTTGGGTTGGGAAATTTTGGAAGGGTTTGCTTCCCTTTAATGTTTTCCATTGTTCACAATATGTAATTTAGCAAATTAAATATGTATGCCATGATGCAATGAAAATAAAAAGTGAAAATTTGGCCCATATTTTAGGGTACCAAATCTGGGCTGTTACAAATTCTCTGCCGAGTCCCCATTTGCCGACTCGTTCTCCGACTCGCCTTTTGCCGGCTCGTCCCCTACTTCCAAGTCCGCTGCTTCCACCTCATCTGCCCATGATGAATAAGTAATGGCCGGTACGGAAACCGACTCCATCTCATTGCTTATAGCAGGACTCGGTGCAATCATCAAGGGAGTCGTCACAGGAGTCGGCTTTGGTACCCATGCTTGAGCCGACACCATTGGTCTTTCAGCATTGAAGTCGGCGTCTCTAGCTTGCTCAGCTTCTTTCTCTGCCTTCTCCCGGTTCCTTGCCCTCTGTAGCTTTCGCCTCTGCGTCTTTGTTATGCCTGGCGGGCACCACTTTGGCTGGGTATATTTTGGGTCCCGGGGTCTGGCTGCTATGACTTGGCTAGATCCGGCTTCATGGTCACTGGACGTCACCTTGAGCCCAATAGCAAGTATCGGCTCATCATTTGCCGGCTCGATGACCGGGTCCTTCAACTTCAACACGTGCGTTCCAATGACCAATGAGTTATTTGGAATCAAGCCACCTCTCAGGTCAGTTGCTTTAGTTCCTTGCGCCTTAACTCGCCAATACGAGGAACCACCAGGATACATGAGTCGGCTCTGCACAATTTGCCGGGTTGTTCGACGCTTGGACCCCCCAGTCGACTCCTGATACTAGCAACTCTCAATAGATGTTGACCTAGGCCGCTTCCCATGTTGCTGGTTCACCTTAGACCCGGCCTGGCGCACATACTTGTTCAGTAGCTTGTCGAAAGTCGGCTTGATCTTCTTTGGCTTGTATTCAACCTGATTCGTCTTCCATCTGCCGACTTCCGGGTTCCTGGGTTTCATGAACCTGGGTGGTGATTCTTTTGCTCGTGGTTGCTGCCCCCCGAGTGTGGAGTTCTTGATGGTGATCTTGATAACCTCTTGTCTATCGGGTTGCCGGCTCAATGTGATCTGCCTCTTTGCTTCCTTTTTGCCGGCTTCTTTCCTGGGCTCACCAATAACCACGTTAGATTTGTTAGCGCCTTCGGCCGCTTCTGGCCGAAGAAGAACTTTCTTTCCCTCCAAATCTAGCACGTTCATTGGGAACGGCTATGTGTCAACGGCCATGCCAGCAAAGCTCAATCGTCCATCGTTGAGGGCCGATTGAATCTGTCGACGAAAGACATTGCAATCAGTAGTAGCATGAGAGAAAGAATTGTGATACTTGCTGATCAATGCAAATATAGTGATAATGTCGTGTTCAAACTCAGTGACTAGGCAATGTTGATTGAGCTCGGCTAAAGCTAGGTCAACAAGAAAACAGGATTCAAATGCATGAATTAAAATCTAAACTAACCAAAATGTTCACAGGTCACACACACAATCAGATCATGCACTTTTAAAACAAATGAAAAGGACGCACATAACACACTCACAAACAGACACAATTGATGTTGGGATAGATAGCAATTGCAAGCACATACATAATAGTAGAAAATAAAATTACTTTCACTAGCAAATATAGAAGACAGGGAAGAAGCACGTTTATGGGACAGGGATAGATAGCAAACAACACAGGTTCAAATTATATCACGTTCATAGGCATTAAATTCCACACAATCACATACACATAGAGAATTTCAGAGGCATACAAAAACATCTACAACACAAGTTCACAAGTAGCAGAACTAGTACAGAGGCAAGCACATATATTCGTTGTTAACCAATCACTAGAGCCACGAATTTAGTTCTCAGGAATTGCAGGAAAACACACACACACACACACACACACACACACACAGATATAGAGAGATTGCAGGTCACGGTGAAGAGAAGCAGCAGCACGGACAACACGGAGAGAGACCTTCAGGTCGTTGTGTTCTTTGGAAAGAGCAGCAGCAGTTTAGGTTAGGGAAGAGCAGCGGCAGCACTTGAGGTTGGGGAAGAGCATCAGCGGGCGTCGGAGGAAGTCGTCGACTTGGCTGGTTCGTTGATGACGAGGAGGCGCATCACGGGATGCAGCAAACAGAGCTTCGGGTCGCCGGCCTTTGCTGAAGTTGGTGTCGAGCAGCGGGTCGTGAGGGGCATCGTGGTGGATCGGCGGCGCGTCGCCACGACTGCCTGGCCGTGGCGGCGGCCAGTGGTGGAGAAGAAGTAGGGGATTAGGGATAGAAGTGCCAGGCCTGCCTCATGATGGGAGCTGTCTGCTCCTTTTCTTCTTCGATCTAATCCATTCTTTTGCAGCTTGGTCCCTCCACTTCTCTTCTTTCTTCACAAGAACATCCTTGCTGTATTCTGTTCTAGCCCTTGCTCACCAAGAGTATATTTCCAGCAGATTCTTGTTCAGCCTTGATGTAGAATTTTGGTGCCTTTGCGCACCAATCCTGCAAATATGACAGCAAGGCTGTGAGGTAGCTCAAGTAATGAATATAGTTTATTTATTATTAATTTAGTGGCATAATTAGTCAACAAAGCTTCAAATGTAAGTGAATTATACACATAAACAGGCTTGCAATTTAGATACAAATGCCACTGATCAAACCCCCCACACTTAAATCTTTGTTTGTCCTCAAACAAAGTATGATAATTCTGAAAAAAGTTGACACTCCTTAAAATGATAATGCACGAGAAGGGTGTTGCAGTTCAGTACTAGTCTTTGAGTAATTCATAATGCAGTAATACGCAATGTGGAAAAATTTCACTTTATCCTAGGCTATGGTACTTGGCTGTGAGAGTTAAAGCTTGTGATAGCATACTGATCCAATCGATTGTCCAAGAGTGAGCTCAAGCTGGGGGAGAAAAGAAATAAAAACTTTGTAACAACACTGCGGGCAGTCTCATATTTGTGCTTCACGTGCCACCGATCCCAGGAACATGGCACGCTAATGCGATATGATCTGCATATTTAAACTGTGGTGAAAACCAGTTATTTATTCATTTTTTATATCATGTATTGCTTCACGTACCACCGATCCCAGGAACATGGCACGCTAATGCATTATGATAAGCTTTTTATAATAACATGATTCTTACGACTCAGCAAAATTTGACCTGTTAAAGAAACAACACCCACTCCTGTAAGAGACATCGTTTTCACAACCTATCATCCCGATATAACAGTTACTACTTGATGTTTCTTAACAGGTTAGCTCACAATTGGACAAGGGATTCCATCAATATTTATCAGAAAAGTTAACCAACAAACCAATACCAAAACAGAGGATAATGTAGAATTTGGACACATTGGGAACTCATGCATTGAATTAGATAAGGACTAGTGTTGATCAAGTGCAGCAACCTTTTAATGCACTAATACATTAAGGGTGTCATCTCAATTCAGAATCAGCATCATTTCCTTGAGAAAAAAATAATGAAGAACTGCTTTTTTGAATCAGAAGGTTTCACACAAGAAATTCAACGAACAAATGTCTTAGCAAGATAACTGAGATAATATCAAAATAAAGCAGAACGTTGGCACCTGGGGAATTTCTTCTCCTCCTCCTTCATAGATGTAGGTTGCGAGTTCCTGTCATGAGCCGGGCACATATTGTAGTATCCCACAACCTTCTATGCACTCTCCTTTTCTTCATGCTCTAGCTCCTCTCTATTGCTTCTCCTCATGCTCGCTCCAATCGACTCCTCATCACCATACCATGAATCCACCAGGGTCCCAAGGAATGTCGACTCGGACCATGTTCGGCCTCAATGAGTAGTGCACAAGCAAATTCCTGAAAGTACACTCACACAAAGAACAACTTGCACAAGTGATAGGGTTCACACCCACTATATCATCAATTGAGTAACCAATAATATAAGTATAGCAATAAAGCACATGCTGAGGATGATAAGTGTCTACATGAGAGATATGAGCAATACTAGAGCATGCATCCTTAACCATAATTCTAGGCTTTGGATAATAGTAATTATCATCATGAGTATGAGCAATTCCACTGATAGAATATGTCTTATGAAGTTTAAGCATGTCACACTTCAATTCTAACTTTAGTGATGGTATCATGTGATGCAAGGTAAGAGCAGAAGGTTCATAAGGAAACATGTCATCAAGAGGATTAGATAAACCTGTCTGATCACACCCTTTCATGACAATAGCCATGTCAAGTTGAATCTCTTCTTCACCTTCATCTTCCATTGCAGGAGCTTCTTTGTCTTCTAGAATCTGGGATCTCTCTAGCTCTGGACTCTCACCAACCGTCTCAGCTGTATGTGCAGGTTTTGGGACCTCACATGTATCAAAAACTAGAGCACTCAACTCTAACTCGAGCTGTGATGAGACTATGTTGTTCAGATTCATGTTTTTCTCAATCTTCTTCAACTCTTCTATCAGATCTCTCCCATCCTTAATCTTCTTCATTTCTTTGATTATGACTGGCCTCAAGGGATCATCTTCAGCACTCCAGGTGTTCTCAAGGCACATCAAGCTGAGCTTCTCTGTATCATCAAACTCTCTTGTGGGCGCTTGCACTTGAGGTGTTGTTGGCTGAGCAAACAGATGACCAGTTAACTCTGTTGGTACAAACTCTTGAGGTTGGTGTCTTGGCTCAGGTGTTGGTGTTTGCGAAAACCTTTCATTCATCTGCATCATTTATGAATTCATCTGGTCCATCAACTCTTGCTGCTTCTTCTGGATTTCTACTAACCAAGATAACTCCTCTTCTATAGGAATAGACTGAGCACTGTATTGAGATTGTTGTTGATGAAGCTCTGGAGCATAAGTTGGACCTGCACAATATTGATGTTGATTGTGGTTCTTCTCTACACAACTAAATTCCTGCATTGAATAACTAGGAGAAAATGATGAGATAGGTGGGTTGTTGTTCCTATATGTCATATCTAGGTTCTCAGGCCATCCCGGAGAGTAATTGTCGTGGCATGAACCATGTTGTTGAGCAAAGTTCATACCAAAATAATCTGGAGTGGGAGAATAACCACCACGCTGACAATCAGTAGGTGTATGGCCATGAATACCACAAATATGACATATAGGAGCAACATAAGGATGGCCTTGAAAATAAGGATCATAACAGCTAGGCCCATCCTCTAAAACTATACCTTGCTGCAGAGCAAACTGATGCAAATTTTGAGATAGCTTACTTATCTGTTCTTGAAGATTTTCCGTACTGTTACTGCAGCCACTTACTTTCCCATGATAATCCGAATAATAAGCCATATCCAAAATGAAAATTGGTTATACGTCAACCTACACAAAAGAAAGAGAAACACAGAAAATAACTGGAACAAGCGTTAGGGGTTAATAATATTCACAAAATCAAACAAAGACCTAGTCTATAGCCTAACACAATCGTTCGACGCTAGTCCCCGGCAACGGCGCCAATTTGATCAATGCAAATATAGTGATAATGTCGTGTTCGAACTCAGGGACTAGGCAACATTGATTGAGCTAGGCTAAAGCTAGGTCAACAAGAAAACAGGATTCAAATGCATGAATTAAAATCTAAACTAACCAAAATGTTCACAGGTCACACACACAATCAGATCATGCACTTTTAAAACAAATGAAAATGACGCACATAACACACTCACTAACAGACACAATTGATACTGGGATAGATAGCAATTGCAAGCACATACATAATAGTAGAAAATAAAATTACTTTCACTAGCAAATATAGAAGACAGGGAAGAAGCAAGTTTATGGGACAGGGATAGATAGCAAACAACACAGGTTCAAATTATATCACGTTCATAGGCATTAAATTCCACACAATCACATACACATAGAGAATTTCAGAGGCATACAAAAACATCTACAACACAAGTTCACAAGTAGCAGAACTAGTACAGAGGCAAGCACATATATTCGTTGTTAACCAATCACTAGAGCCACGAATTTAGTTCTCAGGAATTGCAGGAAAACACACACACACACAGAGAGAGAGAGAGAGAGAGAGAGAGAGAGAGAGAGAGAGAGATTGCAGGTCACGGTGAAGAGAAGCAGCAGCACGGACGACACGGAGAGAGACCTTCAGGTCGTTCTGTTCTTGGGGAAGAGCAGCAGCAGTTTAGGTTGGGGAAGAGCAGCGGCAACACTTGAGGTTGGGGAAGAGCATCAGCAGGCATCGGAGGAAGTCGTCGACTTGGCTGGTTCGTTGATGACGAGGAGGCGCAGCACGGGATGCAGGAAACAGAGCTTCGGGTCGCCGTCCTTTGCTGAAGTTGGTGTCGAGCAGCGGGTCACGAGGGGCGTCGTGGTGGATCGGCGGCGCGTCGCCACGACTGCCTGGCCGTGGCGGCGGCCGGTGGTGGAGAAGAAGTAGGGGATTAGGGATAGAAGTGCCAAGCCTGCCTCATGATGGGAGCTGTCTGCTCCTTTTCTTCTTCGATCTGATCCATTCTTTTGCAGCTTGGTCCCTCCACTTATCTTCTTTCTTCACAAGAACATCCTTGCTGTATTCTGTTCTAGCCCTTGCTCACCAAGAGTATATTTCTAGCAGATTCTTGTTCAGCCTTGATGTAGAATTTTGGTGCCTTTGCGCACCAATCCTGCAAATATGACAGCAAGGCTGTGAGGTAGCTCAAGTAATGAATATAGTTTCTTTATTATTAATTTAGTAGCATAATTAGTCAACAAAGCTTCAAATGTAAGTGAATTATGCACATAAACAGGCTTGCAATTTAGATACAAATGCCACTGATCACTTGCAATAAGCTCGTCGCCTTAATTCATCAGGCGATGGTAAAACGTGATTAATTCGTATCACTTTGTCTTTTAACAAGGCATCAAATATTCTATCACATTTGACTACGTCAAAGCTACACTTCACCTCATCGTCCCGATTCTTACGAATCGGCTTTAGGTCATCACACATATAGGGTTTGGCTTTACTAGGCCAAACAAACTCGGCTACGTACACATCGGCTTCATCACCGGAGTCGGCATTGTGTTCAATAGTGTTAAGCCGACTCCTGCTCATCCGATGCGAATCCTTAGACTCATTAACTCGGTTTTCATGAGCCAGAGCTCTTTCCTGGACTTGCCCGACAGAGGAGAACTCGTGTCCTTCTAGCTTCTCTTTTAGATACGTTCTCAACCCGTTAAAAACTAAGTCGGCCATATCTCTTTCGGTTATCGCCAAGTGTGTATAGAATTAGGAGCTAAAGCCAAAAACCAAGAAAAAGCAACCCCAGTCAACGACAAAGAGAACAAGCGAACCTTGATGTGATCATGATTAGCCTCACCTAATATAGCTAGATATTGACTAATATGCTCCCATGTCGACTTGTTATCCACCCCATTAAATTTAGAAAACTCAGGGACTCTATAGCCGGGTGGATAGGGTTGTAGATCAAAGTATTCTGGGTAGGGTTTAACGTAGGTTCTATGTTTAGGCATAACCCCGAATTTGTCATATGCTAACTGGTCCATTTTTTTCCTAAACTCGACCACCAAATCGTCCATGTTGGCCAATTGAGCCGGAACAGAAGAAGAATTGGCCACAGGGCCGGCTTGTATCCAAGGAGCCGAATCTGAATTCGGCATTGACCCACGTCCCAGAAGCTGCACTGATGGTCCCGTTTGTCATTATTAAGTTTTGGATATTTTAGTATGTCTCTTATTTTATAAATGTTCAACCAATTTATCATCTAGATTATAATAAGAATAACACACTTATAATCGAAACTTGTGATTTCCAAAAAAAAGGATCACTCATGAAAATAGAACAACCATTGTCTTTAACATGAATAACCATCTCACATAAGTAAGACACACTAATCGAAATCACACTTAGTTCGATTACAAAACTTATTCAAATCCTCTAATCCAAATGATAAATGTAGGGACAGATCGTTGCCAGCATCAACTCCTTGATTGCCACCATTCCGCAACGTCTTCCCATATCCCTTATGCAAATCTCAAGCAGCAGGTTCTGTTTTCATAAAACAGAATGAGTATCAAATACTTATCAGAACCGCCACAATTGCAATTTGGACTTAAACACTTATAACTTGTATATCACTATATACTTTCTGCATTGTCAACTTCTCTTGCTATGGGTTCCACTTTGACACGACGTAGCCGAGACACAAACTCACAGAAAGTGATCAAATCCCTTCCCATGACATAGTCTCCGGCATAATTCTTGAATCTGGGGAGAAGCTAGCGTAGCACCCCATCTATCGTGAAATTGTCATTCATCTCGTGGTTCCAAACATCTACCAGAGTACAATCATCTTATGCATTTTCCTCAGGTGTTGTTCCAAGCAAGTGTTCTCTTCCATCTTGAGTGAAAGAAAACCGTTCAGACATTCGAACCTTACAATTCTAACTTGTGCTGAAAAACTATTTTTCAGCTCATCAACAATCTCCATTGCAATCAAGTTCTTGAATTGTTTACTTAGGTCAGAATTTATGAAGGTGCACATCATCCACTTGACTTTCAAGTAGGTGGTTCAAAACCACTCCATGTACTCCTCATCGCTTGCAGAAAAATTTGGGTTTATCTCCTATTGGTTCTTCTAGCACGTAGAGCTGAGCATGGGTGTTTAGGACTTCTTTCAAATACAGGTACCACTTAACAAAAAGACCCATCGAGACGCAGTTTTTCAGCAATGAACAGACTACCGTAGTCGACCATGATCTACAAGGATTTTTGCAAAGACATCTGGACTTTTGTTTATGATAATTTTAGTTCATCTTAATGAACTCCCACTAAACTCAACATCTCTCTAGTTGTTTAGTGACACACGATCCAAATCCACTACACCACAACCGATCATCACGTGAGATGATGTAGCTTCAAAGGTGAACATCACCATGTTGATCATATCATCCATATGACTCGTGTTTAGCCTTTCGGCTCTTGTGTTCCGAGGCGATGTCTGTACATGCTAGGCTCGTCAAGGAAACTGTCGGCACAGTGGAAACCAGGGTACCACGGGCCGGCCCGCCAGGGCCACAAGATTCTTGGATGATTTCGCTAAGTACCAGGCTCTCCAAGCCTGGCGAGCTTCGCGAGGTTTTCTCCCCTCGCGAAGGGTTTTTCTCCTCACCAAGGGTTCTTTCCCTCGGCGAGGAATCGCTCCTCGACAAGGCGTCTCCGACACTGCCCACCAATTCTACTAAGGACCGAGCTGAAGGGCTTGGCGAGGCTTTTCGCCTCGCGAAGCGCCCTCCTCGTGAAGCCATCTCCGCCCCCGCGGCAGAGCGCACATGGCTCTGCGCCGGGTGCAGAGTGACGCGCGTGCCTGCGCGCGATGACGACAAACGCCGCAGTTGCCATTTCCATGTATAAAGCAGTCAACAAAGCGGAGCCAAGCAAAGCGGACAACGAGTATTACCCCTTTGGTGACAAGGGAACAGTCTGCAGCTACGCTCCAAGGACGACGTCACTGTGGGTCACCTCCCACCTCGGCAAGCGCCAGCCGCCGTCCAGCTGGTCGGTGTCCCTTTTCAGCTTTGGTGACGCCGTTCCCCTGCCGTGGACCGCGTCCACGATCTTTACCTTTATGGTAGACCTCACCTTTACGGTGCACCGCGCCTCCTCCTTCGTCGCCATGTGGTAGCCCTTCCCGCCCAAATGTTTGGGCAGAAGAGGCCCAGGGCGCCTATAAAAGAAGGAGGAGTAAGCCCAAGCAAGGAGTTCGATTCCTGGTTCGGTTTTGGAGTCTAGGAGCCTGCTCAAAAACCTAGATCTAAAGACTAGCAAGTAGCCATTGTTAGCCACCTTGAGCTCGACAAGCCTCTCCTTGTACTGTAATCTCTCCAAGCAGTGCAATACACCATAGCAGGACGTAGGGGTTTTACCTCCACAAGAGGGCCCTGAACCTGGGTAATACCTTGTGTCC
Source organism: Puccinellia tenuiflora (assembly GCA_012064385.1). Taxonomy (NCBI): domain Eukaryota; kingdom Viridiplantae; phylum Streptophyta; class Magnoliopsida; order Poales; family Poaceae; genus Puccinellia; species Puccinellia tenuiflora. The sequence goes on along the minus strand of QRDG01000165.1, from coordinate 803,420 downwards.
ATCTCTGCAGTGTCGTCCGCAGCGAGCCTGACGAGCACCATCGCCGGAGCACGTTGTGGACTGTTTGACTTGCGTGTTCAGCCCCTTACACGATACCTTGGAGACACCCCTAGTCCCTGGGACAATCTCCGACATTTGCGCAGCCAGGTAGGGGGCTGAGCGCGTCTTCATCCTCGACACAGCCATGGCCGGGTCTCGTGCCGAACGTCTCGCTCGCCGACGGCTAGCGCCGCCACCGCTCCCGCAGGCCGCCCGCGTGGTCGCCCGCGTGGGGGCTCTGCTCCGGAGCGCCGTGTCGACCCCGAGCCCGCGTCGAGCACCCCTGACGACGACGACATCGAACCACGCTGAGGACGACCTTGGCGAAGAGGAGGCCTCCTCCCTGCCCCCATCACGGGACCGTGCTGCCTCCTCGCTGGGCCGCCCTGCGCCCAGCCCGGCAACTGCGCTCCTCATGGCGCAGGAGCTGCTGCAGTACCGCCCCACGCCGGCGGCTCAGGAGGCCTGGCTCAACGCGTTGCCGAGCTCATCGGCGCCGCTCGTGCCTGCGGCACCTGCGCCGTCTCGTCCCTGGTTCCCTTCTGCGCTCGTGGGGGACGTGGCGCACGGCGCTACCTCCGCGCCTCCTCTCCAACCCACACCCGCTCCCGGCTCCCACCGGTTGCACCGCAACCTGCTCCAGCGGGGGCTCCTCCTCGCGACGGCCGCGCTGCATCGCACGCGTCGTCGCGCATGACTGCCAGATCGTGCAGCGAGCCCCTGAGGACGCACGCGTGAGCATCGAGCGCGGGCAAGAACGCCGCAACCGCGCCGTCCAGGACATCGCCACCGCCGGGCGCCACCTCCGCGCCACTCCTTGCCAACGGCACGGTCACCTACGGCACGACGGCCGCGTTCACTCGCAGCCTTCGTCGCGTCGTTGGCCGGTCAAGTTCAGGCCGGACCTCCCCCGCGCTACGACGGCAAGAACAACCCCCTGGAGTTCCTGCAGCTCTACTCTTTGGCCATCCAGGCCGCCGGGGGCGGACGACAAGGTCATGGCGAACTGGTTCCCTATGGCCCTCAAGGACTCTGCGTCCTCATGGCTCACCAACCTTCCCGCCGAGTCCATCAACTCTGGGAGGAGCTCTGCCGGTGCTTCGCGCCAACTTCAAGGGCACATATGAGCGCGACCTCACCTACAATGACCTCCGCGCGTGCGTCAGAAGCCCGGCGAGACCCTCCGCAAGTACATCCAGCGCTTCAGCCAAGTGCGCAACAAGATCCCCAACGCCACCGACGCACAGGTCATTTCGGCCTTCGGGCTGGGTCACAGACGTGCGAATGCTCGAGAAGCTCGGCATCCACGACAACATCACCACCGTCGTCAAGCTTTTCAACTTGGCGGACAAGTGCGCCAAGGCTGAAGAGGGCCGCTTGTTCGTCAGAACGAGCCAGGGGACCCGCCGAGGGGTCCAAAAAGAAGAAATCCTCTGAGAAGCGGGCAAGACTACTGCGGTCCTCGCGGCAGAGCCTGACGCCAAGCAGTCTCGCCAAGCTGCTACTCCAGCAGCAGGACCTGAGAAGAACGATGATCGCCCTTTCTGCATCTACCACAAAAGGCACTCTCACGCCACCGAGGACTGCTTAGACATCAAGAGGCTTCGCTAGGCTCGCGAGGCTCGAGAGGCAAAGGAGGCCGCGGAGGCCGCGGCGGAGGCCGCAGCGGCCCGCGGGGGGCGACAATGGAACAACAACTACAACGACAACTACCAGCAGAACCCAAGGCCAACGCTTGCCCAGCACGCAAACGACAACCCTGCTCTGCCGAGGCTGACGAAGGCTACCAGGTGCCTCGTGGGCCGCTTGTATCCTTGGCGGGGCTCAGGCCCCTCGCTCCAACCGCCACTTCAAGCAACTCGCTCGCGAGGTCGCGGCAGCCCTCCCTGGAGTCGAGGCCTCCAGGCCCCTCAAGTGGTCCCAGTGCCCCATTACTTTCGACTCCGGCGACCACCCCAAGTCCACGTCAACCGTTGGCACCATCCGTTGGTCTGCACCCCCACCATCAACAACATCGCCGTCTCTAAGACGCTCATTGATGGGGTGGGCCTCAACGTCATCTCCGTCGAGACATTCGAGAAGCTGCAGGTGCCCTACGAGCGGCTCATGCCTACCAGGCCCTTCTCGGGAGTGACAGAGGGTTACCACCCCCTTGGGGCAGGTGAGGCTCGCCGTCACTTTCGGCACCCAGGCCAACTACCGCACCGAGCTGATCGACTTCGACGTCGCGCACATCGGCCTACCCTACAACGCCATACTCGGCTACCCCGCCCTCGCCAATTCATGGCGGTGACCCACCACGCCTACAACCTCGTCAAGCTCCCTGGCTCGGGTGGCACCATTGTCATCCGCGGCGTGGTCTCGGACGCCCTGTACGCTGCGCAGGCGGCCTACAAGGCTGCCGCGGTGGCGTCACCCCGGACGAGGACGAGGAACCCCTCCCGAGGCCCCCCCGAAGAAGAAGCAGCTGTTCTCCCAGGAGAAGGCCGCGACAAAACAAGTGTCTCTGGAGGCGAGTGGCTCGGGGGCTTGCGTCGCCATCGGCGCCAACCTGCCTCCTAAGTAGGGGAGCGCGCTCCCGGAGGAGCAACACTTCGTCATCAAAGAAGAAAAACTCCTGGCCACGCCAGTGTAATGAACACCTATTTCAGGTCATTCTGAACCTTTGCGCATCGCGCCAGCATGTTTTGCGACTTCGGCAAGCAAAGTTGTTATTACTATTTATTCTCGCTCGTATGATCCCTCCTGTGATCTCACGAGCGGGGGCTAGCAGGGTGCCATGCCACGGGAGCATCCCGGCAGCGCCTAAAACCCAAGGGATCCGAGCTCTGAACTTGCGGTCAGCTCTCATGCATGTCAACTCCAAGAGCTCTGAACTCATGGGTCAGCTCCCGCGCACGTCAACTCACCAAGGATCACAAAACCTTGGTGCCTGTTTCTCCTCGCGAGACCACATGAAGGAACCTACGAGCACCATAAGATTCTTTAGCTATCTATTGCTTGTGGTATGCTCTTTCTCCAAGTGCAGGAAAACAGGCCTACAAGCACCAGCACCCTCTCCAAGGCAACAACGCCTCGCCAGGGAACCAACACCCTCTTCAAGGCGAAAACGCCTCGTCAAGCTAAGTGCCAAGAACTTGGTAGAATTTCCTCNAATAACAATGATTTCATATGCTCTCCAATTGCTCCACCCGCTTCTAAAGCGGAATCTTATGAAATTAAACCTGCTTTGCTAAATCTTGTTATGAAAGAGCAATTTTCTGGTATTAGTACTGATGATGCCGCCTCTCATTTAAATAACTTTGTTAAGTTATGTGTTATGAAAAAATATAAAGGAATAGCATTGATTCTTGGACTAAATGCAAAGATGCTTTTATTGGAAAATATTATCCACCTGCTAAAATCATACAATTGAGGAGTAACATTATGAACTTTAGACAATTTTATAATGAACATGTTGCACGCATGGATTAACTATGTGGATGGTTATCCAAACTTTTTTATGCAGGTTTGAATTTTCTTCAAGGAACCTCTGGAATCGGCCGTGGGAGGCACCTTTATGTCCACCACATTAGGTGCAACAACTAAACTCTTGTATGAGATGATGACAAACTATTCACAATGGCATACCAAAAGAGCTCCAACTGGTAAGAAGGTAAATTCTGTCGAGGAAATTTCCTCTTTGAGTGAGAAGGTTGATATGATTATGTCTATGCTTGCTACCAATCAGTCCTCTATTGATCCTAATAATGTTCCTCTTGTTTCATTAGTTTCTCAAGAAAAGGATCAAGTTGATGTTAATTTTCTTAATAGGAATAACTTCAACAATAATGCTTATCGAAATAATTTTGGTAGTAACAACTATAAGCCTTATCCTCAAAATAATGGAAATCTGAATGGAAATTATTTTGGAAAAACCTCTCCCGATCAAGAGATTAGTAATGATAGAATTACTGAAATAGAGAAGTCTACAAAAAAATTCATGCATGAACAGTTCGAGCAAAACAAAATCTTCTCTAGGCAAATGAATGAGAATTCTTTTATATTGAAAAGTATAAATGGTCAACTTGGAGAGTTAAATAGAGAAATTTCTAATATTCAATCAAGGCTTGTTAATACTGAAGCTTGCATTTCAAATATGTCCCAAACTCAAGCCACTCTGCTAAACCGAATGGCTGCTAAACCTGAATTGGTCACTCCTGCTGAAACTGATGCTTTTGCTATTCTCAAAACTATCAACACTCCTGTTGCTTCAATTAATATTGATGGAGATTATAAAAATTTGGATAGATGTGAGTGCTCTACTGATCCTAAAATTTCTAGTGATAAAACTTCTACCTTGCTCAAAGAGGATCAAGAAAAACTTGAAAAACTTGATAGTCTTGTCTCTAAAGTGGAAAATCTTGCTCATGATGTTGAAATTTTAAAAATTAGAACCACTCCTCTTCAAGAAAAGCCTAATAAATATTTAAATGCTCTTTCTATTAAAATTAATAACAATGAGAGGATGTTAGCTCGCTTGCATGCTAGGTGGGCTAGAGAGGAAGAAGAAGCTAGAATTGCTGAAATGAATAGTAAAACTGTTAATGTTTATACTATACAAACTACTAATGAGGATCCTCCTAGCCTATTTAAATATGATGATATTGATTTTGATAATTGTAACATTACTGAAGTCATAAAGTTCCTACAAAAACTTGCAAAGTCACCGGATGCTAGTAAATTTAATATTGCTTTCACTAAACACATTACCGATGCTCTTATAATGGCTAGGGAAGAAAAGATTAAGCTAGAAACTTCTATTCCTAGAAAATTAGAAGATGGTTGGGAACCTACTATTAAGATGAAAATAAAGGACTTTGATTGTAATGCTTTGTGTGATCTTGGTCCTAGTGTTTCTGTCATGCCTAAAAGTTTCTATGATATGCTTAATTTGAATCCTTTGGAAGAATGCTATTTAAATGTTCATCTTGCTGATTCTTATAAAAAGAAACCTTTGGGTAGAGTTGATGATGTTCTTATTGTTGTTAATGATAATTATGTTCCCGTTGATTTTATTATCATGGACATTGAGTGCAATGCTTCTTGTCCTATTATTTTGGGAAGACCGTTTTTGAGAACCGTTGGTGCTATTATTGATATGAAAGAGGGAAATATATGATTTCAGTTCCCCCTTAAAAGAGCGATGGAACACTTCCCTAGAAAGACAAATAAGCTTCCTTTTGAATCAATCATAAGGTCTAGCTATGCTCTTGATGTTGCTAAGGCCTCCGAAAAGACCTGATATTTGGCATTGCGCCTAGCTAAAAGGCCTTAAAGAAAAGCGCTTGTTGGGAGGCAACCCATCTTTTATTTAAGTTTTGTTTTTGCTTTTCTTGAGTCATGGAGTTATTGATTCTGTAGCAAATTCATTGTATCTTTTTCTTTTGTATTTTTGTGCCAAGTTTATCCTCTAATGCATTGAAAGTGCGAGATATTGTTTTGCTGTCCAGAAACAGATTTCTGACCTTCACGGTTCGAAAATCCAAAAAATCACAGAACGTGATTTTTTTCTGGAAATTTTTGACAGTAAGCCTGCTACTTTTATATATCTTGCGTTAGTTTTGAGTTTTCTGATTTGAGCTGCAGAAGTGCCTATAAAAATTCTATCTTTACAGACTGTTCAGTTTTTGACAGATTCTGCCTTTATTTTGTATTCGCCTATTTTATTATCGTCAAGTATGATACTCTCTGGAGGAGTACAACATTGAGGCTTAGTAAACAGTAGATAAATGATAAATCAAGTTTTGTAATATGTCTAAGTGGAACCCATGTGCATTTTATTTTATGAGCACTAACACTCTAATCAGTTTATGAGAAGTTTTATGTGAAGAGAGTTTTTAAGTTCCAAAAGAGAGGATGATGAAGAAATTAAAGAATTGATCAGATCTCAAGCTTGGGGATGCCCCCATGGCACCCCCTATTAATATCAAGAACACTCAAGCATCTAATCTTGGGGATGCCCAAGGCATCCCCTCCTCTTCATCGACTATCATCAGGTCGTCTTCGTTGAACTAAGGTTTTATCACTTTAGATATTATGTGCTATTCTTGGAGCGTCTTTTTGTTTTGCTTTCAGTTTTGTTTTGTTTGTTTGCTGTTCATATTCATGTTGGATCCTAGCTCTACTTGTGTGGGAGAGAGACACGCTCCGTTTTCGTTTGAATACTCCTTTGCTTCGCTTATATCTTTTTGAGTATTCTTAGCTACTGCTTTTTTGCTAGTAAGCTCTCGCTTTTGGCTTTTGTATTGTTTAGAGATGCAAGTTGTTAATGTTAAACTCTCTTGTTCTTCATTTATATTTGTTGGAGAGTAGTTATTATTGATTGATTGAATTGTTGGAATGACAAAATGCTATCCATGTGATAATAAAGTGAAATAAAAGCCTGCATAGTCTTGTAGATCATTGTGTGGATATTTGATACTTCTCAATTGTTTTGAGATACTAAAATTAATGTTTAAACTTTTTGGTTATTTATGTGGAAACTAATTAGTAAATAACTACAGTTAAAAGCTTGAAATTGTGTGGTACTTCGTAGTTGCTAATTTCTAAAGCTAATCTTTCCACCAAAAGAATTGTTTGGTCAACAAGGGAGACGGTGTAGAGGCTTATGCTTATGATTAATTGATGTTGTATGTTTATTCTTGTACCGGTTAACATCGTATGTTTGCTTGATATCCTGCTAAGCCAAAAAATTCTGTACTGAGAGGGAATACTTCTCGTGCATCCAAATCCCTGAGCCAAATATCTGTTAGAATATGTATTGTAATCCTCCTTGTATATTCCTTGTATGCCATACCATATTGGTATCGGACTCCTTGTAACACACTAAATAAACATGAGAATAGCCACCCCTAGAGGGTTGTGCCCGTTCCCCAAACATTATTTGTTTTACATGGTATCAGCCCTAATCAATTCCAAACCTAGTCTTCCGCTCCCCGCGCGCCGCCAGCTACGATTGTTCCGATCGATCCAGTCTGCCAACTCCAATCGATCGATAGAATCGATCCAATGACGAGCGCTGCAGATTCCTCTTTAGCTAGCTTTCTTCCGGCCTCCCTTGCTGCTCTGCTGGCCGATCCGATCGACCGCGCCGCCATGACGACGCCCCAGGCCGGCACACTCAGTGTGGGCTCGCTCTTCTCCAGCCTGACGGCGCCCTACCAGTCGGCGTTCTCGTCCGCGCTCATGACCTCGAGTGACCTTACGTCTGTGAATGCCTCGTCGCCGGCGCACGTAGCTCCTGCTACGACGCCGGCCTCGCCTACATCTGTGCCGGCCTCGGCTCCGTCCGCACCGGCTATGGCACCATCGCTGGCCATTACCGGCCCGCTCCCGCCGCCGTTCCACTTTGCGCACCTCATCTCCATCAAGCTGACATCGGATAATAACATCTTCTGGCGTGTGCAGGTTCTCCCTCTCCTTCGGAGCCACTACCTACTTGGCTACGTCGACAACACTTTCCCGTGCCCTCCTGTGTTGGTGGACAACCCCCACGGTCCGGTCCTCAACCTGGCACACCGTGTCTGGACGGCGCAAGACTAGGCGAACCTCTCGGCCATCCAATCTTCACTCATGTGAGTGTTGATGGCATGGTCGTCTTCGCGATGACTTCTTGATTGCTACTGATGAAGAGTTCGGTGGTGCCCCAAGCGAAGGCGGAGATGTAGCAAGCAGCAGTTTTCCCTCGATATCGAACCAAGGTTTATCGAACCAGTAGGACCTTGAAATCAACAACAAAGTGAATGTTGAAGATCTCTGGTGCTTAATCTTCAACAGACGTGGACCTGCACACACTCAACCAAAATACTTTGCCCCCAACGGCGGAAAGGTTGTCAATCTTTCCGGTCTCGCAGAAAACAAAGCAGTTAATTGTATAGTGAAATAGATGAATTATGAAAATGGACCAGAGGATTAATGATGGTGAAAAGTGGTGAAATAAGGTTGCAATCAATGTAAAAAGATGGACCAGGAGCCATGGGTTCACTAGTGGAGTCTCTCAAGTAAATAGAACATGCATATGATGGGTAAACAAATTACAGCTGGGCAATTGACAAGATTATAACACAAACTTAATCTAGCTATGACAAAGATAACATGATAATATTTAAGTAGGCATCATGACAATGAACAAAGACCGCTGAGTCCAACTGCATCTTTGTCTAAAAAGTCTACCGTGGGATCGCTATCCAGCCTGTCACCCATCGGTATTAAGTTGCAAGCAACAGACATTTGCATTAAGTAAAGCGCATGAAGTAAGCAATATTAAATATCAAAATATACTTTAACACCGCTGTTTTACCCTTAGTAGCAACAACACACCCTCGCCCTAAGACGTTTCTGTCACTCGTGCCCAGGAACAAAAGGGGGCATGAACCCACTATATAGCATAAATACTCTCTCTTGGAGATACACACAATCACTTGGCCAAAGTAACTACGCACATCGGAGAGCATGCAAGAACATAAATCAACATATAAGAATCATGCACAATCTGATCATAACTTTATAATTCATCGGATCCCAGCAAACACATCACATAGCATTACAATAATCGATCTTGATCATGTTAGCTAGGCAGCTCACAAGATCATAAGACATGAAGCACAAGAGAGAGAGAGAGACTACCATCTAGCTACTGCCATGGACCCAAGGTCCAAGGTGGGACTACTCACAAATCATCCCGGAGGAAGGCATGGCGATGAAGAGCCCTCCGGGATCGATCTCCCCTCCGGTAGGGTGCCGGGATTTGCTTCAGAATCACCCCCGAATTAGGGTTTGAGGTGACGGCGCCTCGGGATGACTTTTCTAGAAAATAATGGCCGCCCCGTCGTTTTTAGGTTAATTGTGATTTCATAGGCGTCGGAGGGGGCCGAGGCGGTGCCCAGGGGGTAGCGGCGGGCCCCACCCACGGGTCCAGGGGGCCGCGGAAGGCACCCGCCTGTGGCCCCTGGGTGGCCCCCCAGGCTCCCCTTTGGTCTTCAGGTGTCTTATTTCGCATAAAAAATCTTCGTAAATTTTCGTCCAATTCCGAGAATATTTCCAGAAGTGATTTTCTGAAATACAAAAACAGCAAAAACAGGGAACTGGCACTGGGCATCTTGTCAATAGGTTAGTCCAACAAAATGCATAAAAATGATGTGATATGATAATAGAAACATGTGACAACATCACAAAATTAGCATGGATCACTCAAAAATTATAGATACGTTTGACACGTATCACTTCTCACGAGGCGTGGACCACTATGGAGTCAAGCTTTGCGTCGCAGTCCATGGCGCGTTCCAGCGCCATCCGTCGTCAACTTGGCGAGGCTAAGAAGCTCAACGACTCTGCCACGGTCTACTACAACAAGGTTAAAGCCCTTGCCGACATGATGTCCTCCATCGGCCAGCCGCTCACCGACTCGGAGTTCACAACGTACCTCCTCAATGGCCTTGACTAAGAGTACGATTCCCTAGTCGAGGTCGTCCATGATCGTGAGACGCCCATAAAGTCACGCGACCTCTACGCGCACCTCCTCAACACTGAACAACGTGTTGAGTCTCGCCGTGCGGCCAGGGTCCACGCCGACCTCTCCTCGGCCCACGCTGCCTACAGGGGTGGCCGCGCCGCCCCGTCACCCGGCTCGGGCAAGGGACTCGCCGCGACGCCAAAGCAACAGCAGGCCGCTCCCCTGCCACCGAGTTCCTCAGGGGGCGGCCGCCCACCTCGCGTGTGCCAGCTATGCGGGCGCGAAGGACACATTGCCTCCAAGTGCCATCGTTGCTTCCAGAGAAGTTTTCTCGGACTCGGCAATGACGACAAGGACACCAGGAATAACAAGCGTCAAGCCGCCATGGCTGATCGCCCGGCGCCACAGGGCCAGCAGGGACACACTCAGTCCTACTCCGTCGACCCCCACTGGTACATGGATACTGGGGCCATGGACCATCTGACGAGCGAGGTGGGCAAGCTTCACACGCACGAAGCCTATCAAGGATCTGACAAGGTTCACACCGCCAATGGGGTAGGTATGCACATCTCCCATATTGGTCAAGCATCTCTCTCTAATAGACATGTCAATAGGAAACTCCACCTTCGTGATGTCCTTAGAGTTCCCTCTATCACACGTAATCTGCTTTCTATTCCTAAACTCACTCATGATAATAATGTTCTTGTCGAATTTCACCCTTTTGATCTTTTTGTTAAGGATCTGGCCACGAGGGACATTCTTCTTAGCGGTCGTCGCTGCCATGGTCTCTATCGCCTGGATTTGCCAACTGTCTCTCGAGTCTTCAGTGGAGTTCGTGTCTCGCCGTCGTAGTGGCATGCTCGCCTTGGTCATCCAGCCACTCCGATAGTTCGCCATGTTCTACATCGTCATGAGCTTACTAGCGTGTCTAGCAATAAAGTTATAGTAGTGTGTGATGCCTGTCAGCAAGGCAAGAGTCATCAGCTTCCGTTTTCTTTGTCTAGTGGAGAAGTTAAAAATCCTTTAGAGCTTGTTTTTCCGATGTGTGGGGCCCTGCCCAAACCTCTGTTGGTGGTCACAATTATTATGTTAGTTTCATTGATGCTTACAGTCGCTTTACTTGGCTTTATCTTATTAAGCGTAAATCTGATGTGTTCAATGTCTTTATATAAGATCAAAAGCATGTTGAACGTCTTCTCAAGCACAAAATTATACATGTTCAGTCAGATTGGGGGGGGGAGTATCGCAACCTCAACACCATCTTTCAAGAGCTTGGAATCTCCCACCGTTTATCATGTCCACATACACATCAACAGAACGGCTCTGCCGAGCGTAAGCATCGTCATATTGTTGAAACTAGCCTTACTCTACTAGCACACCCATCTGTTCCTTTTAGGTTCTGGAGTGATGCTTCCTCCACTGCGTGTTTTCTCATCAACCGTCTTCCTACGCGTGTTCTAGACATGAAGACTCCTATTGAAATTCTCTTACATGAACAACCTTATTATACTTTTTTCAAAGTGTTTGGGTGTGATGTAGGGGGTTGGCCCGATCTTCACGGATTTGAGGGGGAAAAGTGGATGAACACGAAGAACACGATGAACATGAAGGGGAAACAGGGGAAAAAGGTCAAATCGTGGGGATAACTCGCGAAGCCTACAAGGGAGAATCACCCGGCAACAAACCCCCAATGGAGCAGCCTCCGGATCCCAAAACCCAAGTCAACAACACGCTTAATGAAACCGATTTCTCTTACCGGCCGGTCCACCGATCCAATAGAATCACCGTAGTGAAAGATTGGTTTGCACTACTAGAGACACCTAAGTGAAAGAGTAGCTACAACAAGAGATTCATCATCATCCTCGGAGGAACCCATCACGGGAAGGAGCAACGCTCAACTCTAATTCATTCTTCTCTACCTCAAATGGAAAAGGGGAAGAGCTATTTATAGTCTAGTACAAAATGGTGGGGGTCCGGCCTGGGAGCCGGCCTAGGCTGGCCTGGAGGCCGGCAGCGTCGGGTGGAGGTCCGGCCTAGGGGCCGGCCTAGGCCGGCCTGGAGGCCGGCAGCGTCTGGAGGGGGCCCGGCCTGGAGGCCGGCAGTGTCTGGAGGGGGCCCGGCCTGGGAGCCGGCCTAGGCCGGCCTGGAGGCCGGCTGGCTCCTGCGTGGTGCTTTTGCCTTGACGCTTCCTCCTCCTCATCCACGCATACGCCTTTGATGAAATCAACTCTTGGGCTTCCTCGGCACCTCCCATCGGCTTCGTATCCATCGTGTCAAACCTAGCAATGCAAATGGGCGGATGCTCAAGCAGCATGCCATTCCGAAGGGTAGGAAATGAGATCTCGAAGAGGAAGGAGTTCACCTTTGACGTCCATGGTGACTTGGCATTTGTTGGCATGCTTGACATGGTGATGTCGTTGGGTTGGGCTACATCAGGGTGTGCCTGCTGGCCGCATCTCCGCCCTTACAATAATCGAAAACTAGAATATAGGTCCAAAAAGTGTGTCTTTCTTGGCTATAGTTCACTTCACAAAGGATATAAATGCCTTCATGTTCCTACTAATCGTATCTACATATCACGCGATGTTATCTTTGATGAGAACCTATTTCCCTTTTCCAACCTACCCACATCCACCATCACGACACCCAACTTGCATTCATCCTCTGTTGTCTCTGACCAACTTGATGATGTTGCATATTCCCCTGTTTTGTTACCTAACCACGGTGCAGGTACTGGTCGTGGAGCTCGACTCGAGCTACTGGATGCTGACGGTCCTTCACCAGCTCCGTCTACTGTTCAAACTGCTCACGTCGATCCGCAGCTGCATGTGCATGGTCTCGATCGCCATGTCGATCAGGTCGACATGCCTCAGCGTGTTGCGACCTCGCCTGCCTCCCCGCGTGGCCCAGAGTCTCCGCATGGCCCAGAGTCTCCGCATGGCCCAGGAACTTCACCGGTTTCCCCGCAAGGCCCGACTTCCCCGAGCGGCTTCCCCACGCACTCACCACCTTCCCCGCGTGGCCCACTGGCTTCCCCGCACGGCCCACCAGCTTCCCCGCGTGGCACGCCTTCGCCGGACGGCCCGAGCTCATCGCGCGGCCCAGCACCTTCTGTCACCCCCGTGCCTGGGCCGGCTCCTCCTGGCTGTTTGCAGCGTTGCTCGGTCACGTGAGCGACTCTGCTTCAATCGAACAGTCGTTTCCTAAGATGGCTTCGTTAGCACCGTCGGCACCTCCGGCTCTTGCTGTCTCTCAGATGCACATACACACAGTCATAGTGGCATTGTTCGTCCTCGAGAACGTACAAATAGTATAGTTGCCTGGTATGCCGCCTGCATGGCTCATGCGATCGCTGATCCGTCTTCTGAGCCGCGTACATTTCAAGCTGCTCTCAGTATTCCTCACTGGAGAGAGGCCATGGAACAGGAATTTCACGCCCTTCTTCGCAATGAGACATGGACTCTTGTTCCTCCTCCGCTTCGGGTTAATATTATTGATTCCAAATGGGTCTTCAAGGTGAAGAAACATTCTGATGGGTCTATTGAGCGCTACAAAGCACGTGTTGTCGCTAAAGGATTCAAGCAACGTTATGGTCTTGACTATGAAGACACTTTCAGTCCTGTGGTCAAGCCTACCACCATCCAGCTCCTTCTATCACTTGGAGTCACCCGAGGTTGGTCTCTTCGTCAGCTTGATGTGCAGAATGCTTTTCTTCATGGTTTATTGGAGGAGGAGGTTTATATGCGTCAGCCCCCTGGATTTGTTGATCCTGATCATCTTGATTACTTGTGTCGTCTCACTAAAGCACTATATGGCCTGAAGCAAGCTCCTCGTTCTTGGCATGCTCGTCTTGCCACAGCTCTTCGTGCTCATGGTTTTGTGCCCTCCACAGCTGATTCATCACTATTTCTTCTTCAAAGGCCTCAGGTTACTATGTACTTCTTGGTCTATGTGGATGATATTATACTTGTCAGTTCCTCCACTTCAGCTGCTGACGCTCTTATTGCTGCCTTGGGAAGTGACTTTGCTGTCAAAGATCTGGTTCGACTTCACTTCTTCCTTGGTTTGGAGGTTACTCATCATGATCGTGGCCTAACTCTGACACAGAAAAATACTCCGTGGACCTGTTGCGCCGTGCTGGGATGCTCAAGTGTAAGACGACTACGACTCCTATGTCTACCACCGACAAGATCACTGCGGTTGATGGTGAGCTTCTATCATCTGATGATGCTACAGAGTATAGAAGTATTGTTGGTAGGGTAGTCTTCAGTATTTGATGATCACTCGCCCGGACATCTCTTATGCTGTCAACATAGTTTGTCAGTATCTTCACGCGCCACGAGATACACATTGGTCTGCTGTCAAGCGCATCTTGCGCTATGTGCGCCTCACAGTGTCTTACGGCCTTCATCTTCGACCTAATCCATCAGGAGTTCTCTATGCTTACTCTGATGCTGATTGGGCTGGAAGTCCAGATGACAGGCGATCCATGGGGGGATATGCTGTGTTCTTTGGGTCAAATTTGATCGCCTGGAGTGCTCGCAAGCAGGCTACAGTTTCTTGTAGTAGTACGGAGGCTGAATACAAGGTTGTTCCTAATGCTACTGCAGAGCTCATTTGGGTACAGTCTTTGCTTCAAGAATTAGGAATCTCTCAAGATAGACCTCCTATTCTTTGCTGTGACAACATTGGTGCTACATACCTTTCAGCTAACCTGGTATTCCATGCTCAAACGAAACACATCGAAGTTGATTATCACTTTGTAAGGGAACGTGTTGCAAAGAAGTTACTACAAATCAAGTTCATCTCATCAAAAGATCAACCTGCAGACATCTTCACCAAGCCGCTGCCTTTGCCACAGTTTGAGGCCTACCGGCGCAATCTTACCCTCCTCGATTCAGAGCACGGTTAAGATTGAGGGAGGGTGTTAGAATATGTATTGTAATACTCCTTGTATATTCCTTGTATGCCATACCGTATTGATATTGGACTCCTTGTAACACAATATATAAACATGAGAATAGCCACCCCTAGAGGGTTGTGCCGGTTCCCCAAACATTATTTGCTTTACAATATCTTTGCCATTTGTGTCCACCATATCTACCTATGTATGGTATTTCCTACCATTCCAAGTAAATTTGTCATGTGCTACCTTTAAAACTTCAAAATTTTCCCTTTTGTGTCTCTGTTTTTAAGCTCATGAGGAAGTAGTGAGACTCTAGTTATAACATGTGACAAGCAAGGTCATTTCCCCCCTTTCACCCGGTGTTGATGGTTCACGTCCTCACTTGAATTTGACCCGAGAGATGGCTTAAGCAAAATATAAATATAACTCACCATTCTCCTCCGCACAATGAAAACCTGAGAAATCAGTCAAAACATTGGTTAGTGGTGAAACAAAGGAGAAAAGAGGAGCGACCTCATTCCTCTAAAAACAGCCACTCTCAAAAGTCTAAAAGCATTGCTTGTTATGGGGGACTAGCTAGTTTCTTTGCTGTGGAATCGTTGACGAAAGCATGCACTGTTCAAAATTGTTTTTATCTCTGTTTAAAAAATTAAAAAACTCTAGCACATGACTAATCCCTGCTTCCCTCTGCGAAGGCCCTTTTTTTACTTTAATGTTGAGTCAGTTTTCCTATTTCTTCTATCTCTACCAAGCAAACATATTGTGTTGACCCTGTGTGCAGTTGATCATATTATATCATTATGATTAAACATGACTCTTTGTATTGACTTTATCCATGAGATAAGACGTTGAAAGTTGAAGCTTTTGCTAAAACTTGCATCTTCCTTGTGTTGATTCTCAAACACTTTTGACAAGGAACCATTACCTTTAAGAATTATCAAATATGTTGATCTCATTGATTTCATGTCTCTAATGTACTATTTATGAAAAGTTTTTGCTTAGATAATTCAACTTGCTTATTCATTGCTTTCTTGCTATCAACTATAGACAATTGTTTTAGATCATTTCATTCATATCCTATACTTTACATTACTATCTTGATCAAGTTTGTGTTGGTTGCATGTCTCATCAAAAATTATTTTTGTTATCACCTACCTACTCGAGGACGAGTAAGAGTTAAGCTTGGGGATGCTGATACGTGTCAAATGTATCTATAATTTTTGATTGTTGCACGCTAGTTTTGTGATGATGTCACATGTTTTTAATATCATATTACATCATTTTTATGCATTTTGTCGGACTAACCTATTGACAAGATGCCCAGTGCCAGTTTCCTGTTTTTGCCATTTTTGTATTTCAGAAAATCTACCACAGGAAATATTCTCGGATTGCACTGAAAATTTACGGGGAATTTTTATTCGAAAATATGGAGTCGGAGTCCAAAGGGCGACCTGGGGGGCCACCCAGGGGCCAGAGGCCGCGACCCCCACCTAGACCCGCGGGTGGGGCCCGCCCCTGCCCTCTGGGCACCGCCTCGGCCCCCCTCGATGCCTATGAAATCACTAAAAACCTAAAACGCTCAGGGCGGCCATTATTTTCCAGAGAAGTCATCCCGAGCCACTGCCACCATAAACCCTAGTTCGGGGGTGATTCTGAAGCTGATCCCGGCACCCTGCCGGAGGGGAGATCGATCCCGGAGGGCTCTTCATCGCCATGCCTTCCTTCGAGATGATTTGTGAGTAGTTCCACCTTGGACCATGGGTCCATGGCAGTAGCAAGATGGTAGTCTCTCACCCTTGTGCTTCATGTATTATGATCTTGTGAGCTGCCTAACATGATGAAGATCGACTATTGTAATGCTATGCGATGTGTTTGCTGGGATCCGATGGATTGTGAAGTTATGATCAGATTGTGCATGATTCTTATACGTTCATTTATGTTCTTGCATCCTATCCAATGTGTGTAATTGCTTTGGCCAAGTAATTATGTATGTCTGCAAGAGGGATTATTTATGCTAGATAGTGGGTTCATGCCCCCTTTTGTTCCTGGGCACGAGTGACAGAAAAGTCTAAGGGTGAGGGTGTGTTGTTGCTACTAAGGGTAAAACAGTGGTGTTAAAATCTATTTGATGTTTAATATTGCTTACTTCATGTGCTTTACTTAATGCAAATGTCAGTTGCTTGCAACTTAATATCGATGGGTGACAGGTTGGATAGTGATCCCACGGTGGACTTTTTAGACAAAGATGCAGTTGGACTCAACGGTCTTTGTTCCTTGTCGTGATGCCTACATAAATATTACCATGTACTCTTTGTCATAGCTAGATTAAGTTTGTATCATAATCTTGTCAATTGCCTAACTGTAGTTTGTTTACCCATCATATGAGTGTTTTATCTATTTTAGAGACTCCACTAGTGAACCCATGGCCCCTGGTCCATCTTTTTACATTGTTTACAACCTCATTTACTTGTTTTTCATCATCATTAATCCTCTGGTCCATTTTTCATAATTTCATCCACTACACTATACGTTTAACCGCTTTGTTTTCAACACACCGGAAAGATTGACAACCTTTCCGCCGTTGGGGGCAAAGTAATTATTTGAGTGTGTGCAGGTCCACGTTCATTGATGATTAAGCGCCAGAGATCGCCAAGGTTCACCCTCGTTGTTGATTTCAAAGTCCTACTGGTTCGATGAACCTCGGTTTGTTTAACGAGGGAAAACTGATACTTACTACATCCACGCCTTCGCTTGAGGCACTACCCAACGCTATTATCATCCGCAATCACTAGTCGTGTCTCTCCAATAAATAAAGTACTCATATGACGGATAACAAATTACAGCTAGGCAATTGACAAGATTGTGACACAAACTTAATCTAGTTATATCAAAGTGTTCATGGTAATATTGATGTAGGCATCCCAACAAGGAACAAAGACCGTCATCCAACTGCATAAAAGGACAGACCCAGTGCACAGAGGCTCCCACACAAGGTGGGGTTTGGGGAGGGATTATAAGAACCTAGCCTTACCCCTGCAAAGTGCAGTGCAGGGATGCTGGTTCGAACCCAGGACCTCTTGGCACAAGTGGGGAGGACCTCACCACTGCACCAAGGTCTGCCCTCTCGTCATCCAACTGCATCTTTGTCTAAAAAGTCCACCTAGGGATCGCTATCCAGCATGTCACCCATCGGTATTAAGTTGCAAGCAACAAACATTTGCATTAAGTAAACTGTATGATGTAAGCAATATTCATAATCATATAGACATAAACACCGTTGTTTTCCCCTTAGTCGCTATAGCACATCCTCGTCCTTAGACGTTTCTGTCACTCGTGCCCAGGCACAAGAGGGGCATAACCAACTATTTAGCATAAATACTCTCTCTTGGAGACATAAGTAATCACTTGACCAAAGCAACTACACACATTGGAGAGCATGCAAGAACATAAATTAACATATAAGAACCATGCACAATCTGATCATAACTTCATAATCCATCGGATCGCAACAAACATATCATATAACATTAGAAATAGTCGATCTTGATCATGTAGGGCAGCTCATAAGATCATAAACATGAAACACAAGGGAGAGAGACAACCATCTAGCTACTGCCATGGACCCATAGTCCAAGGTGGAACTACTCACGCATCATCCCGGCGGAAGGCATGGCGATGTAGAGCCCTCCGGGATCAATCTCCCCTCCGGCAGCCTACCGGGAGCAGCTTTAGAATCTCCCCGAATTAGGTTTCGAGGTGTCGGTGGCTTCGAGACGGAGTTTCTGGAAAATAATCGTCGCCCCGTTGTTTTTAGGGTAAAAGTGATTTTATAGGCGTCGGAGGGGGCCGAGAGGACCCACCACGGGCAGGGGTGGGTCCCACCTGCAGGTGGCCCTAGGGCCACGACCACAGGCCGCCCCTGGCCTGTGGGGTGCCCCCGAGGCTGCCCTCTAGACTCCGTCTTCGTGTTGGCGTAAAAATAATTCTCGTAAATTTTCGTCTAATTCCGAGAATATTTCGAGAAGTAGATTTTCTGAAATAGAAAACAGCAAAAACAGGGAACTGGCACAGGGCATCTTGTCAATAGGTTAGTCCGCCAAAAAGCCTAAAAATGATAGTAAAAACATGTAACAATGACATATAACTAGCGTTGAATAATCAAAAATTATAGATACGTTTTACATGTATCAAGGAGGTGATAAATGGCAAGGGTACGATTGAAGCTTGCCTGGTCTCGCAGCAGAAGGAGAAGCCCAAAGATCCGCCATGGCCTCACCCTCTTGTGGGCCAAGTGGCTCTCTCCATTGAAGGCTCCTTCCATGTCCCATATGGAACAACGGGATCTGGTATGATCGTGAGAGGCCTAGGAGGCAAGGTGATCGTTGTTGCATGCCGCTATCTGGTTAACTGCAATGAGGCGCTTGAATCCGAACTCCACGCTCTAATGGAAGGTATGCACTCACTATCCAGTGGTTCGCCCTTTTGGTTATCGTGCAGTTATACTTCTCGGTGGCTATCTCTACATTGACCAACGACTATCTATGTCGTTCATCTTATGACCACATAGTTTTAGAGATTAAATCTTATGACCAAGAATCTTATGGCTAGTAAGGTGTTTATTCATTGCAAAATTCATAGAAATCAGAATAGGGTTGCACATTGTCTTGCAAATGTTGGCAGGACTGAGGCCAATACGGTGTGTTGGCTTGGTCAAGGCCCCAATGTATCAAAGACCTGGTGAATGCATATTGTAACCCTGTTCTCATTTTGGAATAAAACTCTTATTTTTTGAGAAAACACCCGAATGCATCTTATATCTGATATTGATCAAGGAAAACAACTGGTACAAAGAAGATACAACTCGACGCAACACGACCAGTACAAACTAAAAATATAATGAAACTCATATCGGTCGTTTTGTTCCTCACGACCAGCTTGAAACATACATTGAATAAGCAATAAAGGACTGGGCCAGCTGCAAACGCTCTCGCCAACCAAGGTTTTGAAGACCGCAATAGCCACTCATCGTGAACGATGAGATCGAATAAACGCATATGGAACATCGGCCGGGGACACATCCCAAGCAGCAACGTAGATTTGCAATTCTCCACCACCAATCCAGAGGGTTGGAGAAACCGAACCTTACCGTATACCTAAACGAAGGAAGAGATCGAAGATGTCTCACTCTAGACCAGCGACAAGCTTAACTTGAATGACACACCAACTGCTATGATCCAGTGGAGACCAATAGATTTGACGGCACCTACCCTTACTGCCCCTTCGCCAACGCCAAAAACGTTGACGAGAAGCTGAGAGACCTTATTCCAATGCATCATCGTCGCCACCACCTCGCCGATGCCGTTAGGGAGACCCAAACCAAGCTCTAACATTAGGGACCTTGTAACAGCTCCAAGCGCAGGTCCAAGGTCTCCACCCCCTCCCATCGCCAGAGCGGCCAGCAGAGGAGGCGCGGACCCGACGATTTCCAAGCGGAGAAGACGGAGACGGCATGCGACGACGACGACGACGACGACGACGGCTAGGGTTAACCCTAGGAGCACCGCCTCTCTATTATGTGTTTGGTGGCTTTATGTCCCTTTTCGAGCACACGTCTAGAGCTTAGAAGTTGTGAAGCTTGGAATAAAACTCTCTGTTGACCCCGAAAAAAAATGTCATGACAAGCAAGTATTTTGCATGTTCTTGAAAAGAGATGCTCTACACCAAAGCCCCGTCCCCGGATCAATTTGTTTTTTTTTTCTTGCAGATTGTCTCTTAGGAACTTGCATCATTTGTTGAGCCGTTTTCGCCCACTGCCATACGGGCCCGCAATGAGCCGGGCTACCTGCCAGAACAACGAAGCGGGAAAGGAAAAGAACCTCGCGCGTTAACCGTCTCCCGCTCGATCCGATTCCTTGAATTTAGAATCGGAAATTTTAGTTTGTCGAGAGGGTCGCGCGGCGCTACCGGCGGCAAACCCTAGCTACCCAAAGCCGCCCGAGCCGGATTCAAGTACGAATCCCGCACCAACTACTCGAGATCCTTCCGTCCGTAGATACTACCACTCCACCACGTAGCTAGGCTCGTCCGATCGATCCACCACCTCTTCATCGCTGCAAATTGAGTTCCGGATCTCTGGATTTAGGGTTTGTCCATGACTGGGATTCATAAGCAGATTCCAGAGGGACTGAGGGAATGAGTACTGTTGGCAGTGCGTGCCCAGGCACAGGAAGTCCAGCACCACCGGAGAGTTCCATGATGGGTAAACTCGTCTTGGATTTGAATCGATCTCCCGTCGCCGGTGGTGCTGACGGCCAGGACGAGTCTCCCGTAGCTGCGGGCGCACGGGCCTCGCCAGTTGCCGTGAACTTGGATCTATCGCTCGTCGCTGCAGGGGCCTGCGTCGAGGACGAGGCTCCGATCGCTGCGGACACACGGGCCTCGCCAGTCGTCGTGGACTTAGATGGATCTCCGGTCGATGGGGGTGGGAACGTGGCTCCGATCGCTGCGGGCACACGGGACTCGCCCATCGACGTCGAAGCTCTGGCCGACGAGGTGTGTTTGCTCTCTGTTCCCTTGGGCCAATCACAATGAATTCACATCGATATGATATTTCTTTTTTGTAACAGGGGAGGAGGAACGGGACAGGAACAAGGAGGAGGAGGCAACCTGTGGTTTTTGTGGATCTGGAGGCGCATACTGATCAGCAAGGTGAGTGTATTAGTAATACTGCAAGTGCAAATCATGGGTTATTAGGTATTGCAGAACATTGAGTAGTTTGTTCATTTACTACTCCCTCCGGCCGGTAATGATTGACGTGAGTTCAGTTCTGAAGAAATTTGTAGTAGCGTAGTATTGTTTCCACGACAATTATATCCGATCGGAGGTAGTACCTTTTATTTTCATGATCCAATTGGTGCGTCAGATCTTTATTCTACATGCTCTGTAAATTAATGATTGTTACATGAAACTAGTACGTTGTAATGGTTTGGTATGAATAAGATGTCGATATATCAGACTAATTTTTTTTCTATTTGGCCGCATCTGATTATATGCTTTCATTGTGACTAAAGGGTTTGGTGATGCTAGAACAACACCATGCCGTCCCAGTGGGAGCAAACGACGGAGGGTTCCACCTGTTATATCCATTTCTCCTGACAGGGAAAAGAGAGGCAGTAATAAGGTTTTTATTTTCTTCTTTTGTTGTGAGTTAAAGGTTTTGCGCTTTCGAGATTACTGCAGTTAGCTTCTATGCACCATTTTTCTTAAGGGATGATGGCACCTGGATTTATCCACAAAAGTAAAGCAATAGCGGTAATGGGAGCATCTAGAATT
Source organism: Puccinellia tenuiflora (assembly GCA_012064385.1). Classification (NCBI taxonomy): domain Eukaryota; kingdom Viridiplantae; phylum Streptophyta; class Magnoliopsida; order Poales; family Poaceae; genus Puccinellia; species Puccinellia tenuiflora. The sequence goes on along the minus strand of QRDG01000165.1, from coordinate 781,650 downwards.
ATGCTACACTAGTGTTGTGTTTTGCTCTATCTTTTTCAGAACATTTAGGTGGGCACATTTCTTGGTTTAAATGCTGCAGGCTCTGCATATCTTTCCATGTACTTGTTGAACAGAAATAGAATGAGTGACACGAACCTTTGATCACCAATTCACCATAAGCAACATGTTCTGAACACTTCAGAGTGTTAGATAATCCTTCTGAAAAACTGCTCTGAACAAAAATTGAATCAGCCCCTTGGAAATTTGATATCCATAACCAATATGTTCTGTTTTCTGAACACTACAAATATTGGATAATCTTCCGTTGGCCATATATGCGGTTGATAACTTTAAACATATTCCTTAAAGAAGTATAGAAATGGGACATGCTGATTTTTGGCTAAGTTATTCCTTCATGCAGTAGATGGATACCGTTTTTTTTTTTTTTTGCCTAGAGTACATGGATATTGTTAACTATGTCGTAGGCTCACCCATTTTCACTTGTCACCTTCGCAGCGAAACGATACATGGATATCGTTACGTGTGAATGTTCCTCCAAAGGAACCGGTCTTCACCTGCCCAGTGTGCCTGAACAAGATGGAGCAGCCGTCCGCGACGAGCTGCGGCCATGTCTTCTGCGCGAAGTGCATCATGGCGTCAATCGAGGCCCAGAAGAAATGCCCTACTTGTAGGAAGAAACTGGGGCCGAGGGGCTTCCGCCGCGTTTACCTCCCTGCAACTGCTGATGAATCCTGAGCTTAAAGTCCTCCGAAAAATTCAGATTCAGTCTTGGCGACAAAAGAGATGGTGCGCAATCGAACAAATAGAGCTGCTGTCTTCTGCAAGTTTTGTAACCTGTGTTCTCGAACTAACCAGTGACTATAGAGTCATCCTCTGGTAGGTTATGTGCATCGATCGATGCACAGACCGGGGGCACCACCTATTTTTTCTTAATATAAACAGAGTGATGATCTGCCTTAGATCATGGTTCACGATTACATATGTCCCTGAAGTGAAGTGAACAGCAAAGGCAGTGCTTTTATATCTGGCACTTGTTCAGGTACGTATGATCCACTGCGTTCTTCATAAATCCACACGGGGACAATGACGAACAGACAGACAAATTGCCGTCTGAACTCTGAAATATGCAGGTTTTGGCAGAGGGTAGATCTCCTGAAAAAGCAAGAGGAATTTTGCACTTACCTCTTCCCTCTATGTTTGGGCTCATAGATCTTAGCTAGCCCAATTATCTGAACCGGTCGGAGCTGGACTAGGTACCCTCAACCCTCATGTAGCATTAAGAAAAGGGGAGTGCTAGGCGTCCTCCGGGGGCTCCAAACTTTTCAGCCCCCGGGTCCCCAGCATGACACGTGTCCTCAAAAATGGTTAAATCCCACTTTTGCTACGTATCGTCCCGTTTTTGCTACGTATCCTCCCGCTTTTACTGCATTGTAGCAAAAAACGGTTCGCACACAAAACATAAAGAAAAAAGGTGGGCTCGCCGGAGGTCTCGCCGGAGACCTGGTAGCAAAAAAATTATGTTATTGTAGCAAAACTACAGAAAGATTGTAGCAAAAATAAATTATGCTATTTTAGCAAAACTGACTGCGTCAAAAACATCGCCGGACTCTTCGACGAGACTCTCGTCGGAGACCTCGTAGCAAAATCTTTATACTATTATAGCAAAATAACAAAACTTTTGGAGAAGAACATTCATGCTATTGTAGCATCATAGCAAAATTCGACGCCGCATGTAGCGCCTCCGGGATCTCGTAGCACCGCCGCCGACCGCATGTAGCAAACCTCGATGTCGCATGTAGCAAACCTCAATGCCGTTTGTAGCACCGCCGTCGGCCGAACGTAGCAAAACCCGATGCCGCTTCTAGCACCGCCACCGACCACACGTAGCAAACTCAGATGCCGCTTGTAGCACCACCACCGGCCGCTGGTACCATCTCAGCAAGGAACGACGTCGGTGGCGGTCCTTGGGCATGATTGCCAGTGACAAGCGGTGGCGCGGGCACCCAGCGGCAAGCGGCGGTGCATGGCAGCAGTGGCGGCACCGCCCTCCCATGATTGCCTCACTTGATGGCACCACCCACAGCCACGATTCCGGCGTGGAGGCGTGCAACAGAGTTGTCCCCGCATGCGGCAACGCGCATTGTAGCCGTCCCGGTAGTGGTGGAGACGTGCAGGGGAGCCGTCCCCGGCAGCGGCGGCGGCGCGTAGGGGAGCCGTCCCCGGCAGAGGCGGCGGCGCGCAGGGGAGCCGTCCAACGGCGGCGGCGAGCAGGCAGGGGAGTCGTCCCTGGCGGCGGCGCGCAGGGGATCCATCTAGCGGCGGAGGCGGCGCGTAGGCAGGGAGCCGTCCCGGTGGTGGGAACGCGCAGGGGAGCCGTCCCGGCGGTGGGAACGTGCATGGGAGCCTTCTCCGTGGCGTCGACTAGGGAGTCTCGCGGGAGGCGTAAGAGGAAAAAAAGGTGCGCAGCCAAGAAAGGATAAGGGACACGTGTCACCAAAAGGAACCGGGGGACGCGAGCGATGCGATCCCCCGGAGGAATCCTAGCGTTTTCCTTAAGAAAATGACATATGCATGCTGGCTATTCATTAGCCGGTCTGATACAGAAAATTGTACCAAAGAAAAAAAAACTACAATCTCCGTTATACCTAGTCTGGCGGCTAGGGTTTTCCTACCTCGCCGGCGATTTCTGATTTTCAGCGGCAGGGTGAATCATCTCCGTGTTCTGATCGGTCTTTCTCCCTCGTACGAGCGCGCTACTCAGGCTGACAAAGGGGTCGTCGAGCTCGACTACCCGGCCTTGGTGGTTTCGCTCGTCTAGGGTTGGGGCTCGGATCGGACATGGCGGAGCCAAGGGAGAGAGGAGAAGCGAGTGGTACGGTTGATCAGGGAGAGGCTGAGCTGTCTATGGAGGAGCTGGTGAGGAATTTCTGGCTGAAAGGGGAGGATCCGCCACCGGCAGACAGGGAGAAGAAACCCCCCAAAAAGCAGACTACGCTGAGGAAGGATAAGACCGTGACTGGTATCGCGGCCTCCGGCCTGGAGGGCTGCCCGTCGAAATGAGTATCTTGAGCCTAAACTGTCGCGGCCTTGGCGGGGCAGCGACAATCCATCAGCTTCGTGATCTGACGAGGCTCTACTCTCCCACGTTCTTGTGTGTAGTGGAGACCCAATTACATAAGAAGAGGGTGGAAAATTTATCTCGTTCTTTGGGTTTTGATAAGTGTTTTGCGGTTAGTAGCTCGGGCCGCAGTGGCGGACTAGGTTTGTTTTGGAATAGTGAAATAAAAGTCGAAGTTCTACCCTACTCGCAGTACCATCTTCATACAATTGTTACAGAGCAGGGGCATGATCCTTGGCGTCTGACTGTGGTTTATGGTGAAGCGCAGGTCGATGAACGCCACAAAACTTGGGATATCCTCAAGTATATACGTTCGTCAAACAACTACCCATGGTTGTGTATTGGTAATTTCAATGAAGTTCTCCACCGATCAGAACATGAGGGAGTTAATGAACGGAGTTACAACCAGATGGCTGGTTTCAGAGAAGCAGTTGACGTTTGTCGGCTGTGTGATCTGGGGTTTGTTGGGGTACCATGGACTTTCGAGAAGAAAGTAACTGGCGGCTCTTTTAGTCGTACGCGACTGGACCGTGCCCTAGCATCAACAGCATGGTGTACACGGTACCCCTTGGTGGAAGTGCAGCACCTGGCGATGGTGGCTACGTCGGACCACCTTCCGGTCCTCCTACGGCGATATCCGGCTGAGGGACGACCACGATGGCAAGGAAAGAAATTGTTCAGGTATGAAATGGCGTGGGAAAGTCATAAGGAGTTTGCACATACACTGAAGCAAAACTGGAGCTCAGTGGGAAAAAGTGATACTATAGGTGAATTACAGGACAAGCTGTCAAGCTTGTTAGGCGACCTATCCCGTTGGGCACAGAGGTCTTTTGGGAATATTCAATACCAAATTCGAACATTGCAATGGGAGCTAGCTGACCTGCGTAGTGTTCCGAATCGTTTGGGCCCGACTCCGAGAGAAACAACAGTGAATGCGAGACTGGTGGAGCTGTTGGATCAGGAGGAGGTGATGTGGAGACAGAGGTCTCGGATACAGTGGCTGGCAGCGGGTGATAAGAATACTCGCTTTTTCCACTTGAGGGTGACCCAACGGAGGAAAAAGAATAAGGTTTCAGAACTAGTAAAGGATGATGGTACTCTCGAATCTAGGGAGGAAGTACTTGGATCCATGGCGAGGCTGTTCTACGAGGAACTGTATACGTCGGAGGGAGTCCAAGGTATGGACGAGGTATTGCATACTGTCCCAGTCAAGGTGGATTCGGCGATGAATGAAATGCTGAATGCTCCTTTCGATACAAAGGAAGTGAAAGGGGCTCTTTTCGAGATGTACCCCACGAAAGCCCCGGGCCCCGATGGATTTCCGGCACATTTCTTTCAGCGGAATTGGGATTTATGTGGAGAGGAAGTGATAAAGGCAGTTTTACGGGTACTATCAGGAGAAGATAGTCCAGAGGTGGTGAACAAAACTTTTATTGTGATGATCCCAAAGGTTGCAAGCCCGCGGGAGTTGGGTCAGTTTCGCCCAATTAGTCTGTGCAATGTTATATACAAAATTGCATCGAAAGTGGTGGCAAACAGGCTAAAAAGGGTGTTACCGGATATTATCTCCGATGAGCAGTCAACGTTTGTTCCGGGTAGATTGATTACTAATAATATTATTATAGCATACGAGTGTTTGCACTTCATGAAGTGCAACAAGGCTAAAAAACACCGGTCTTGTGCTCTCAAGCTGGATATGAGGAAGGCGTACGACCGTGTGGAATGGAGCTATTTAGAAGCCATCATGAGGAAGTTGGGTTTTAGCAACTCGTGGGTGGCTTTGATCATGCAGTTGGTCTCGACAGTATCCTTCTCCGTCCTGTTTAATGGAGTACCACAGGAGGAGTTTCGACCATCGAGGGGTATCCGACAAGGGGACCCAATATCCCCATACTTGTTTTTATTGGCAGCAGAGGGCCTTTCATGCCTCCTAAAAAATTTAGATCAGTCATCTGTGCTTCATGGATTGCAAGTGGCGCCTACTGCCCCAGCAGTAAACCACTTACTCTTTGCCAATGACAGCTTGCTGTTTTTCCAAGCAAGTAGAGAGGGTGCCGTAGAGATAAAGAATGTATTGAACACTTATTGTCATGCATCCGGTCAGCGCATCAATATGGACAAGTCTTCGATCTTTTATAGTAAAGGTTGTCCAGAGGAAGTGAGATGTTGTTAAGGAGGAACTCCAAGTGCATCGAGAGACTCTCACTGAGAAATATCTTGGTATGCCTTCGGACCTGTTTAGATCAAAGAGTGGTGCTTTCAAATATCTGCGTGACAGGGTTTGGAAGAAGGTACTTGGTTGGATGGAGCAATTACTTTCAGTGGGAGGGAAAGAAATCCTAATCAAGTCAGTAGCGCAAGCAATTCCTACATATTCCATGTCGTGCTTTAAACTCCCGAGAGGTTTATGTGAACATATAAATTCTTTGATCCGGAGCTTCTGGTGGGGAAGTAAAAATGGATAGAGAAGGACAACATGGGTGTCATGGGAGGCAATGACACAACCTAAATTCACTGGTGGAATGGGGTTTAGAGACATTGAACTCTTTAACCTCGCTCTACTAGCGAGGCAGGCGTGGCGAATACTTCAGGTGCAGGATTCTCTAAGTGCACACATCCTGAAGGCAGTTTATTTCCCTAATGGCGACCTGCTATCAGCCGAGTTGGGGTCCCATCTGTCGGGAATATGAACCCCGGATACCCCTAAGAGGTCCATTTCTTCAAGAACTACATGGGCCGGCTACGCAAGTGCCGGCTGCAGCGTGCCGCCTGGAACCAGCCGGATGAAGCAAGCTGCTTCATCTACCCGGAGGTGGACGGCCGACTAGGCTCAATCCGGCCTCTACCCACCGACCGGTCCGTACTGGTAGGCCCGGATCGTCCGGCCCCTGTCGGGCGTTACTGCTACAATGTAATGATGAGATAGCTCCAGCCGGCTCCAGAGTAGTGATGTCATAGGGGCAATCGTGTAATCTCCTTGTAACCCAAAACCCTAGATGCTGCCTATATAAGGCATGCAGGGGCCTCCTGCGCGAGGCAAGTGAATAGGGAGACGGAGACGTACGTAGATCATCGTCTTCCACCTCCAGCCGGCTTGACAGCTCAAGCCGGCACCACCGCCATACAGCTCCAGGAGCAAACCTTGTAGCCCGATTTGTGATCAATCAATAAGAACAAGAAGAGCAGGACGTAGGGGTGTTACCTCCACAAGGAGGGCCCCGAACCTGGGTAACTGACGTGTGTTTGCATGTTTGTTGCCCAATCCCGCGCGAGCATCCGATCGTCGCCTGCCCCACACTCTTTTCCGTCTTTGATGGATATGCCGTGCTACCCACCACGACATTTGGCGCCCACCGTGGGGCTCGCGGCGAACGGAGTCACGTTCTGCGCGGGATCCCGGACTGTGGATGGTCGGCGGATTGTCTCCGGCCTCGTGCTCTCCATCGGCTCCGTCGGCTGCGTCCTCGACAACACCAACAGCTTCGCCGACGTGGACGTCGCCAGCGGAGGAGCGGTCGTCACCCTTGGCGATTTCCACGTCTACGTCGCCGTCGCCGCTCAGGAGTACCCGGAGGTGGTCTACTCGAGCTTGGCTCCTTCGATCTTCGACGCCAGCACCTGCGACGACGACTCCGCCTTCGGCTACCTCAACTCCGGCGACGCGGACCGCGACGTCGCCGAGCTCAACGTCTACGCCGAGGTGCACATGGTCGAGCATGTGGCGGCAGGAGGCCCCGTCACCACCACTGTTCATGAAGCTGGCGAACCTTCACGCTACCAGCGCAACCTGGAGGCCGACTTTGAGCTGTTGAGCACCCCCATCGCGCCGAGTGCTGATCCAGTCAAGGCGGCGGCTGAACTCGAGAGGATGCGGCAGCAGATCTACGACAAGGCGCTAAGCCTCGCGTCGACGCAGCGCCGGCTCAGCGCCACAATTCGCGAGTACAATTCTGCACACGGCATCGAGCAGGCGGACCGCAACGCGGAGAAGCTGAATGAAGTTAGGCGTAAAGGAGGAGATTTGGGTGGCGCCATGAACCGTGCCGGCCAGGCGCATGAGCTCACCGACCTCAGCTTCCGCGAGTACAGCTGTCCTACGCAAAACATGAGGGCGGCGGAAGCAGCGGCCGCCGAGCTACCCTATCTCTAAGGCGAAGAACTACATCAACAAATGCGCCGGGTTCGGCAACTCATCAACACGGCCAACCGGCAGCAGCGAGAAACGGAGGCAACGGCGAGCAAGGGGCATCATGAGCCGCCTCCAGGCTACGATGCAGCCGGCAAGTCTAAGCAAGGAGCAGAGGCGTCATCCACGAGCCGCGGAAGGGCGAAGGACAAGCAACCACGAGTTCATCGCGAGGGGAGCGCGAGCTCGCATCCTCGTGATCACGGCCGTGATCTGCCTGGACGACGCGAAGACGGCAACCGGAGCGAGCCTCAAGCCGGACGAAACGTCAAGGAGCGAGTCGGCCACAAGGTCACCATCGACGAACGCCTCGGGCCGCTGGGACCCGAAACCAGCGACGACGCACGCCACCGCATCGACGTGCTCAAGCTGTCAAGCATCATCGAGGAAGAAGACATCGCTGCTCATCGCTGTTTTGGACCCCGCATCCGGAGCGAGCGATTCCCGAAGGGATTCACTCTCCCCAGGGACACACCCAAGTACAACGGCACCGCGAAGCCGGAAGACTGGCTCGCCAACTACGTCACGGCGGTCAACATCGCAGGCGGCAACAAGCGGGTAGCCGTGCGCTACGTGCCACTCATGCTCCAGGGATCGGCACGGACATGGCTCAACAGCCTTCCGAAGGAGAGCGTCAACAGCTGGCTGGACTTCGAGGAAGTGTTCAATCGCAATTTCACCGGCACCTACTTGCGCCCTGGCAATGCACAGCTGCTCGCGCTGTGCAAGCAGAAGGACGGCGAGTCGGACCGAGCTTACCTCACCCGGTAGACAAGCCTTCGCAACTCCTGCGAGGGAGTACTCGAACTCCAAGCCGTCCAGTACTTCATCCAAGGCTGCCGAGACCAGACGCTACTCAAGCACCGGCTCCTGAGGAAGAGCCCGAAGACCATGGCAGAACTCATGGCAATCGCCGACGAGTACGCCACCGCCGACGCGGGCATGACCAACCCGATCCGACTCGACGAAGCCGGGAGAATCATCACGACGGAGCCGGCTGCACGCCGCAGCCGGACGGAGAACCAAGACGGAGGAAAGTCGACCCGGCGTGATTCCGACGCGGCCGGCAAGCGCAAGTCTGCAGACGACCGTGTCGAGTCCAAGGTCGTCGCCACGACCGAGGGAAGGCCGGCAGGAGGCTTCGACAACCGCCGCATGAGGACGAGCGGCGACATGCGCCGGACAAGGGCGAGGAACAACTACGACTACATGCTCGATCAACCGTGCCGGAACCATGGCGACCGGCCAGCAAACCACACCGTCAGGCAATGCACCCTCGGACGCCCCAGGCCACCACCGTACGAGCGGCGAAACCTGCCTCCGCCTCGGGATGAAGCCGGACGGGACGATCGAGGACACGACGACAGACGACGTGAAGACAGGGATCGCGATGACCGCCAACGCGAAGAAGAAAGGGAGCGCCTTCCGGCTCCGCCTCCAAGAGGTCCAGACGGCTATCAGAATCCGGATGCCGCCTACATCGTATTCGTCAGCGAGCGCGATGACAAGCGAAGCCGGCGCGAACGGTTCAAGGAAGTAAACGCGGTGGTTCCACCTGTCCCCCAGTACCTCAACTGGTCGCAGGAGCCGATCACGTGGGATCGCCGCGACCACCCGGAACTGATGCCCAACCCAGGCGGCTATGCTCTAGTCCTGGAGCCCATGATCATCTCCACCAAATGCGCTTGCACCTTCTCGCGCGTCCTCATCGACGGGGGCAGCAGCATCAACATCCTCTACCGTGACACGCTGGAGAAGCTGGGCGTCTCCGAGTCCAGCTTGACGCCGAGCCGGACGGTCTTCCACGGCATCGTGCCGGGGCGAGCCGGCTCGTCCATGGGCCTCATCCGGCTGGACGTCTTATTCGGCACCAAGAGCAACCATCGCCGCGAGACCATCTCCTTCGAGGTGGTCAACCACTCCAGCGCCTACCACGCCATCCTCGGGCGGCCGACGCTCGCCAAGTTCATGGCGGTACCCCACTACGCTTACCTCAAGATGAAGCTACCAGGCCCACGCG
>QRDG01000165.1:548588-772233 GCA_012064385.1 Puccinellia tenuiflora | reverse complement strand
TCTGTGGTTGCCGAGGGAACTCGCCGAGCACTCTCTTCACGTCCGGCCGGACGCCAAGCCGGTAAACAGTCCCTGCGACGTTTCGCGGAAGGAAGAAGACAGCTTATAGGAGAAGAAATAGCCCGGCTACTCGCGGCCGGGTTCATCAAAGAAGTGCAACACACGGAGTGGCTAGCCAATCCGGTGATGGTGGAAAAGAAGAACAAGAAAATGGCGGATGTGTATCGATTACACCCACCTCAACAAGGCTTGCCCTGAAGACCCATTTGCATTACCGCGCATTGACCAAGTGATCGACTCCACGGCCGGCTGCGACCTCCTCTCCCTCCTCGACGCCTACTCCGGCTACCACCAAATTCCGTTGAATCCGGACGACCAGCTCAAGACCGCCTTCATCACCCCATACGGCCCATACTGCTACACGACTATGCCGTTCGGCTTGAAGAACGCGGGAGCAACATACCAGCGCTGCATGCAGAAATGCTTGCACGACCAAATCGGCCGCAACGCGCACGCTTACGTCGACGGCGTCGTCATCAAGACCAAGGAGAAGCATACCCTCCTCCTCGACCTCAAGGAAACCTTCGACAACCTCCGCCGTTTCCAGATGAAGCTCAACCCGGAGAAATGCGTGTTCGGCGTTCCAGCCGGACAACTACTCGGCTACCTCGTGTCGGCACGGGGGATCGAGGCCAACCCGGAGAAAATCGCCGCCATCGACAACATGCGACAACCGAGAAGCGTCAAGGACATCCAAAAGTTCGCCGGGTGCCTAGCTTCCCTTAGCCGTTTCATCAGCCGGCTCGGGGAGAAGGCTCTCCCGCTCTACCACTTACTGAAGAAAACGGACAAGTTCGTCTGGAGCGACGCGGCCGACGCCGCCTTCAAGGAACTCAAGCGGGCGATGGCCACCACCCCAGTCCTAGCACCTCCGACTCCAAAGGAGCCCATGCTCATGTACATCGCCGCCTCCAATCGAGTCGTCAGCGTGGTCCTAGTGGTGGAACGAGACGAACCCGGCAAGCAGCAGCCGGTTCAGCGGCCAGTCTACTACCTCAGCGAGGTGCTCTCGCAGTCAAAGCAAAACTACCCGCACTACCAGAAGCTCGTATACGGCGTGTACATGGCCACGAAGAAGCTGAAGCATTACTTTCAAGAGCACCCGATCAAAGTGATAAGCGACGCACCGCTTGCCGAGATCATAGGCAACAAGGACGCAACCGGCAGGGTTGCGAAATGGGCGATCAACCTGACGGCGCACGGAGTCGAGTATGACAAGAGAACAGCGATCAAGTCGCAGGAGCTGGCGGACTTTCTTGCCGATTGGACGGAGACGGACCACGTACCGCCGCCACCCAAACTCCAGCGAACATTGGCTCATGCACTTTCGACGGCTCCAAAAGATACTGGGGACTCGGCGCTGGAGTCGTCCTCACCTCGCCCAAGGGTGGCCGACTCGAATACGTGCTACAAATCCACTTCACGGCGTCCAACAACGTAGCCGAGTATGAAGCTCTCGCACACGGCCAAAAGCTCGCCAAGGCTATGAACATCAAGCGAATCCTCTGCTACGGCGACTCCGATTTGGTGGTCCAGCAGACCACTGGTCATTGGGACGCCAAGGACCCCAACATGGCCGCATACCGCTTCTTCGTCCAGCAGCTCGCGGGATGCTTCGAAGGATGCGATTCCACCACATCCACCGCTCCAACAACGAGGCAGCCGACACCCTGGCAAACATTGGCTCTCTTCGCGAGGAAATCCCACCCGGCGTCGCCCTCGAGAAGCTCTACAAACCATCCATCACGCCGTGTCCCGGCTCCGATTCCATCCGGATGCCGCCGGATACGGAGTCGGCTGGGCCGGCGCCAGGCGAGACGGAGTCCGTCGAGGTCCTCGTTATAGAAGCGGCGCCACCATGGACCCAACCCTTCCTCGCCTACCTCGCCAACAACGAGCTCCCGGCAGACGAGCTCATCGCCAGGCAAATCAAACGTCGGGCAAGTGCTTACACCATCATCAACAACGAGCTATACAAGCGCAGTGTGTCTGGAATGTTCCAGCGATGCGTGAGCCAAGAAGAAGGAATCAGGATCCTCAAGGAGATCCATCAAGGCGAATGCGGTCATCATGCGTCCTCCAGGGCAATTGTGGCCAAGGCGTTCAGGCACGGGTTCTATTGGCCGACTGCGCTGGCAGACGCGAACCAACTGGTCCGGCTCTGCAACGGCTGCCAACGATTCGCAACGCAGAAGCACACGCCGGCTTCAGCACTCAAGACAATTCCTATCACCTGGCCGTTTGCCGTCTGGGGGCTCGACATGGTTGGGCCACTGAGGAGATCCAGTGGAGGCATGACACACCTGCTGGTAGCGGTCGACAAGTTCACAAAATGGATTGAAGCCAAGCGATCAAGAAACTGGATGGACCTACAGCAGTCAAGTTTTTCAAAAGCATCATCTACCGCTTCGGCTACCCTAACAGCATCATCACGGACAACGGGACAAACTTCGTCAAGGGAGAATTCGCCAAGTTCTGCGGCAGGACCGACATCCGGCTCGACGTGGCCTCCGTGCGCACCCGCAGTCGAACGGGCAGGTCGAGCGGGCAAACGGCCTCATCCTATCCGGCATCAAACCTCGGCTGCTCGAACCGCTCGAGCGGGCAGCCGGCGCGTGGGAAGAAGAGCTACCTTCCGTCCTCTGGAGCCTAAGGACGACGCCGAATCGCTCAACCGGCTTCACCCCCTTCTTCCTCGTCCATGGGGCTGAGGCCGTCATGCCAACAGACATCGAGCACGACGCACCCCGGATCGTGCTGTACACAGAAGCGCAAGCTAAGCAAGCCTACGAAGATGGAATGGACCTGCTCGAGGAGGCACGCCAGCTCGCCGAATCAAGGTCGGCGATGTACCAGCAGCAACTACGCAACTATCACAGTCGGCGCATCAAGCACGTCCACTTTCGCGAAGGCGACCTCGTGCTCCGGCTCATCCAGGACACTAAAAACATGCACAAGTTGTCATCACCGTGGGAAGGACCATTCATCGTCAGCAAAGCGCTCATCAACGATGCTTACTACCTCATCGACGCCCGCGAGCACAAGAAGGACACGATGGACAAAGAGGGCGATGAAACGGAAAGGCCATGGAACGCGTCACTCTTGCGTCGATTCTACACTTGAGAAAGTACAATGTATGTATCACCTATGCTATCAATAAAAGAAACGAGAGTGATGAACACATGAGCAGTTTTTCCGCAACTTTTTCCGCATTTTTCTTTCCAGTTCTTCCGGCAGCCGGCAAGCTTGCTTTTAGCGGCCGTGTAGCGTGACAAACCCCTAAACGGCTAACTCTTCGAATCCGGTTAAGGCCGGCAAGAGAACAAGCTGCTGGGGGCCAACAACGTGAAAAACGCATAAAGGAAAGCATCGCCGGCTGAAATAATGTTCTTCTGCAAACTCGGCCAAGCCGGCAGTCGGCAACCGCTTCTCCGATTACGGATGATTAACTACACAACGCTAAACGGCTAACTCTTCGAATCCGGTTAAGGCCGGCAAGAGAATAAGCTGGAGGCTGAGTGTATGCGAAAGACGTAAGAAATAGAAGTCGTTACCGGCTGAGAAAACTCTGGCCTAACAAACCGGATCCTAGCGTTGTAGTAGTGTGCATGATCCCGCTAGACGGTGAAGTGCACACGAACGGCGGCGGGAAAGGCTACAGGCGAGTGTGAAATTGAGATAAGCACAGTAAAAGTATACTCCATGATCATAATAGCAAACTAATCGCTTCATCATTTCATTTCACGCGCGAAAACGCCGCCAACCGGCTTCGAGAGCCCAAGCCGGACACAGGCCCGACGAGCAAGAAATGAAAATTGCGCACAAGCAAACAAGTACAGGAACAAGAGCAAGTAGCATTAAACAAGGGCAAGGCATTACAGATAAAGGCTAAACAACAAAGCAAAAGAGGGAAGTCCACAGGCGGACCTTCCCCGCGCAACTACAAGGTCGAACCGGCAGAGCTCCCTAAGCGGCATCCGTCGCCTTCCCGGATCCACCTATCTTCTTGCCAGCCCAGTGCTTGATGCAGAGAGTGCCGTCGAACACCTTCACGAAGAAGACGCCCTTGTCAGAGACGGAAGCAGAGGATGAAGCCGGCTTCGAGCTCGTAGAAGTCAGCGAACTCGTCCCAACCCCTGACAAACTCCACCCTGTTGACAACAGCATTACCCTCCACCTGGGAGGTGAACCGGACGGTTGCATTTCAGGGACCCTGGGAAGCACCCTCACGGAAGAGCTTGAACTTGAAGTGGCCAACGCCTGGAAGTGCGTCGGCGAAGGCGTCGGGAAGCCTCTGCACCGGCCCAGTAACTGGCGAGTGCAGGATCAAGAGGAACTCCCCGATAGGGAACACACCCCAGGCCGGGCGCCGCGGATTCTCCAGGGAGTCGGAAGAGGCGGAGGACAACTCCGCGCTCTCTTCCTCGCTGTCGGCGACGGCAGAGGGAGCATATTTAGGAATCGGGTCAAGCCTGGAGGTGGAAGAACAGGGACGGCTTCCTCCTCGCTCGATGAGTCGTGAAGAACAAGGAGGTTCTTGCCACGACCAATGCCGATGCTAATGCCGCCACTAACGGCACCCGCGCTCCTCAAGCCAGCACGGCCGCCGCCCTTGCCGCGGCCAACGCTGCTACCCGGCGGCAGCGGAAGCAACCGCCTTTCCCCGCCCACGACCGCCACTCTTAGGGGGACGACCGCGCGGATGTTTCGCCGGAGGCGCAGCGATGGTCTCCTCAGCTGCAACATCCAAAGGCTCAGACTTCACTATAGCAAACCTGCGAGGGAACAATAGGAGGAAGACGAAAAGGGAGCAAGGAAGCGCGAGTGAAGAAGGAGAAAGAAAACGGTCAAGATTTATAGCAGAAACAGGAGACAACGTGGGAGACCCAACCGTCGCCCACGATCCCATGATCAACACGTGGCAACGAAACTCAGTTGACGGGACCTTTCAGTAACTGCAACCGGGTCCACGCACAGAAGCCAAGGGGGCGAAGCCAAGCCGCAAGCCGGCAAAAAGATTCCCGGGGGCTGCGCAGCCGGCAAGCCGGCTGCCCAGACCCGGACGAACATATAAAAAACACCCCGAGTCATGGACTCGGGGGCTGCGAAGCCGTCAGCCGGCAAAAGATTCCCGGGGGCTGCGCAGCCGGCAAGCCGGCTGCCCAGACCCGGACGAACATATAAAAAACACCCCGAGTCACGGACTCGGGGGCTGCGAAGCCGTCAACCGGCAAAAGATTCCCGGGGGCTGCGCAGCCGGCAAGCCGGCTGCCCAGACCCGGACGAACATATAAAAAACACCCCGAGTCATGGACTCGGGGGCTGCGAAGCCGTCAGCCGGCAAAAGATTCCCGGGGCTGCGCAGCCGGCAAGCCGGCTGCCCAGACCCGGACGAACATATAAAAAACACCCCGAGTCATGGACTCGGGGGCTGCGAAGCCGTCAGCCGGCAAAAGATTCCCGGGGGCTGCGCAGCCGGCAAGCCGGCTGCCCAGACCCGGACGAACATATAAAAAACACCCCGAGTCACGGACTCGGGGGCTGCCAAGCCGTCAGCCGGCAAAAAGATTCCCGGGTGCTGCGCACCCGCCAAGGCGGCTGCCCAGACCCGGACGAACATATAAAAATCACCCCGAGTCACGGACTCGGGGGCTGCCAAGCCGTCAGCCGGCATAACAATTCCCGGGGGCTGCGCAGCCGGCAAGCCGGCTCCGCAGACCCGGACGTATATCTAAATCACCCCAAGTCACGGACTCGGGGGCTGCACGATATAACGACGACAGAAGATAAGCGATAAGCAGGAAACGTGAAATTTCGACCCGGCTAGATGCTCAAGCCGGCCCAAAATTCGGGGGCTGGGCATGGTGATTATCATCACCAAAACAAAGACGAATTCCAGTACAAAGGCCCAACAGCCACAGAGGAAACGACACTTATGATAACAGATCATGGCAAGAAGCAGAATAGCGAATTTCTTACAAAGTAGTCTTCAAAAGAGCACGACATAGCAAGATGAATAATGTGGCAGGACAGTTAATAGTACAGAATGACAGTTACACCCGGCATTCTGGGGAAACAAGTAAATCAGGCAGTAGCAGCATCGGTAGCAGCAGCGGTTTCGTCGGCTCCAGTATCTTCAGTTGGCTGCGGCATCGAAGACGGCTCGGCAGGCACCAGCTTCGTCAGGTCAACCGCCTCGGCAATCCGCTCGGAGGCCTCGGCAATTTCTGGACGCAAGTCCATGAAGATGTCCCGGCGCGGAAGCCGTCCATTAGCCTACTCATCAGCACGCCCGGATACCATGACTTCACCACGGCCAGGGCCATGTCGGCGCCTCCGCGCGCCGCCATCTCCACTTGCTCATTGATGCCGGCAGGCGCTCCTTCGAGCCGGGCGCATAAGTCGGGGAGAGCAGTGGGCAAGGAAGAATCCGGCCATAAGTTCTCAAGCACGCCGTCAGCCGCTTCCTTTAGCCGCTTGAATTCCTGGACGAACCGCAGAAGACGGGAGGCGGCAGTCGGGGCAGACCCAGCAGCAGCACCAGAAGATTCCGGTCGGGAGTGAGCCGAGGCAGCATCTTTTTGGAGTTGCGCATCCACCTCGGGATAGAGGCCTGCATTTCAAACCAATGAGGCCGAATAGAAGACCCAAAGCAAGAAACCAAGGAGAAAGGAGACCTCACTTACCGAGGATCAGCTCGTTTACGCGCTCAACTTCCTTGACCAAGCCGCTCACCAGCTGTTCCTGCTCAAGCTCGCGCGCCTTGGCCTCCTGGACGATCTTGTCGCTGTTCTCGACGGAAGCCTTCAGCAGATCCCTCAGCTCGATCGCATCCCCGCGGAGAGACTCAACCTCGCTCTGCTTCCGACGCTCGGACTCCCGCAGTTTCACCGTCTCCTCGCCCAGCCGGACAACCTCGAGGCGGCGCTCTTCTAATACCTTTTCTGCCGTTTGGAGATCCGTCTTGGCCAAGGTCAGGGCGGCGTACTTCTCCTTCAGCTGCGTCTCCAAGCCGGCGCGGGAGGTGGCGTCACCTGTGGAGATCAAATCACCGTCAAGCCAAGACATGCAAGAGAAAAAGGCAGAACGGCAAGACAGAGTGCAGAAGGAAAAAGGAAGTCAAACCTTTAGCCGCCTCAAGCTCCCGCCTGAGCAATGCCTCCACCTTGGCCGCCTCGACAAAGCCTTGCTCTAACGAGGAGCGAAGCAACGCAATGTTGGACAGATTTTCCTGGGCCACCCGCTCCACCAGCTCGGCAAGGGGGAACCTCCCCGACGCATCGGGCCGAGCCGGCACCGGTCCGGAGTACGGCGGAGAAGACACCAAAGTTGATTGGCGAGGGCCGGGGAGCGAAGCCGTCGCTTCCGCGATAGCCTTATCCTTGGCCGTCTCGGATACGGCTAAAGAGGGAGCGGGGAAGGCGAGATACCCGGCCCCGGCGCCGGGCCGAAGGACTATCTGGAAAGCGTCTGTCGACGCCTCACCAGCACCGACGGAAACAGGAGGGTTGGAGTCAGCCGCGGGATGAACGGCGCTGGCCGACCCCGGGTTGACCGCATCCACCTCCATCGTCATCGTCGCCGTCTCCGAAGGCGGATCAGCCGCCTGCGCCACAGGGGCCTCGGTGACAGGCACCGAGGCCGACTCCGCTACAACGACAGGTGCCGTCTCCATTATTGGGAGCGGCGCCCTACGAAGCAAGGAAAGCGTCACCACCAAGTGCAAGTTGCGAAGACCCCTACCACAAGACAAGGGTTTACCCGATGCAGGAGCCCAGCGCCCTGACCGTCCTCCTCTTCAAGCGCTTTGGCGGAGGGGAGGGCACGTCGTCGGACGGGCACTTCGCGCCTCCGGAGGATACCACGCCGCCCTTTGCCGAGACGGCAGAGTCTCCAACCGACCGCTTTGTAGCCGCCTGGGCGTCCATTGACGCCCGGATTGAGTCCGCCTGCGTCAGCTCCGCGTAAATAGCCTTCTCCACATCCTCGATACCCGAGTCATAACCAAGAACAGTAGGAGGGGAAAGATTAACCACCTGGGCGCGGGCCTTGTCGGCGGCGGATTCCGCCTTCTCCACGTTCGTCGCCTTCGCCCTCTCCTCCTCCTTCGAGGCCAGCAACTGCTCCACAGTAAAATCAGCATCAGATGCTCCCAAGGCCAAGACCGCCTGCGCCGTCCGAGCATAAAATTCCCTCTCCAAGTCATCCGGATTCGAATCGTAAATAAAATCACCACCTAAAGCAGGACCAATCACCTCATTTCCGGCCCCTCCGGCAGGGACACCCGACTCCCCCGCCATCCTGGCGTCCACCTCGGCCCAAGCCTCAGCCACGATCGCGTCCGCCCGCTCTTCCGCTGTGGGCTTCCCGGCGGGCGTCAAGCCGGCTGTGGTGGGCCGGGATGGAGTAGAAGCCTGATATGGGCACGACGGAGGAGGTGCGGCCTAACTTCAGGACTCCCCCAAGATAGACTTGTCAATTGTAATTTTATTTATGTCGTCTTTGCTATTTTTAATAAGTGTTCGGTTTGGGCCTGTCCAACCGAACTAGTTAGGCCCATTAGTGGGGTGCCCCAATTAGGTCGGTACTGTAGCTACAGTGCGGCTCTACAGTGCGCCCCACCCCATCCATATAAGGGCTGGCCGAGTTAGGGTTTAGGCAGCTTGAGTTTAGATTAAAAACAGTCCATAGACTTTGAGCTCCATTGGTGAAGCTTCCCTCCGGGGACGGCGATGCCGTTTATCAGATTGTAATAGAGATTGCTGTGAGGGTTCTTGAGTGCATCAAGGATTATCAGGCTCAGGTTTGAGGCGTGGTGTTTATCTCCACGTTGCTTGCTGGATTCGTTCCTCACCTTCAGGTGACGATCATCATCGTTATTGGAAGATTCCTATCAGTGGGTTCGCTGTGAAAGATCGGGACAGCAATCATAGGATCATCCCTTTGATCCTTATCATGTGGTATCAGATTACTGGGTTGTTCACAGCAAGGGTGTGTTGATCGATCTTATCTAGATCGGTTGATTTGGAGGAGATTGCGGCTGCTGTTGGTGGAGATCGCTTTGCATCAAGATTGATCTGCTGGGCGGCTGCTATTGGAGGAGATTGCTTTGCATCAGGGCTTTGCTCCGCGTGGTGAAGAGATCAGATCCATACGTGGACAGCTAGATTTCTTTTGGTGGTGGCAGCCACGAGGAAGGAGCAGCAGTTTCAATCACGTGTTCTGCCTGGTCCAGAAACGACCGTCGACTTGTTCGGGAAACTTCGATCTGTACGTGGTGAATCGGGACCTGGGAAGCTACCCATTGGAAAGTACACAAAATTTCCTTTCCAAAGAGTATTTACTTGCCTGATTCGGACTTCGTACGAGAAAATTACGTCCGTTTCAAATTCAGAGCATCAGTCTGTCCGCGAGTCCGCGATTTTCTGCCGTGGCACAAAAATCCGTCATTTTCTCTGCCGCAGTAGAATCAAGTTGGAAAGAAGTTTTTGGTTGCAGTTTGTCTACAGAGATGGGTTCTTCAAGTCCTATTTGTATGATTGAAAGGTCCAATGATCTGTTTCTTGATTACACTAATATCAAGGCAGGAAAGGCATATGATCGAGAACAATTGAGTTGGAAGTTGGAAAGTTCTGCAACGTATGCAGGATTTCAGTCTTGGGAATCTGACATGGTTCGTGGATTTGCACGATGTCGTGCAAACAGTCAAGCTTTTGGTAGCTATACTGAATATGTTCTTGCATCTCGGCGTGTGGATGTGACGGTGGCTGGTTGGTGGCGTAACGAGAAATATGCGAAGGACATGAGGGATAGCGAATGTAATTGGGAGATGTTCAGAGAATTTCTGCGTTCCAGATTTTTGGAGAAATCCAAGGAGATGGATAAGGTGGTTACTCCTGAGGATGTTGTACCATTGTGTGGGCTGAATATGCAACTCAAGAGAGTACATGATGATACTTGCATGAGAGCGGATAGAGGCCAGCGATGGAGTTTATTTCAGGCACAGTGTATGATCAAAGGCAAAGCATGCAAGTTGATGATTGACAGTGGTAGCTACTGTAATGGCATTAGCAAGGCGGTTGTCGAGGCATTGGGTTTGTCCACATGGCGAATTCCCGAACCGAGGCATGTTGAGTGGGTCAATAGTTGCGGTATGATGAAGATTACTCACAAGGTGCGTGTGCCATTTACAGTTGGTGACTATGTTGATGAGGTTGAGTGCGATGTGTTGCCATTGGAGGTGTGTGGATTGTTACTTGGACGTCCATGGCAATATGATCGCAATGCTATGCATGCTGGAAGAGCAAATACATATTCATTTGTGCATGATGGCAAACAGCGGACTTTGAAGCCTATGCAAGATGATCAAATCAAGTCCGATGTGGTGCTGGTGGTGCACAAGGAGAAGTTGCATAAAGCTAAGCCAAAGCCAAGGTTAGCTAAGTTGCAGCAAGAGGAGCATGATGCAAGGAGCGTTGGTACTGAAACTGATTCAGCCGTGCATGTAGATGACGAGCCAGTTGTTCTTGTTGGTGACAAGCCGGTTGAAGAAAGGAGGGATATGGCAGCATGTGTTCCAGTTTGTGTTGACAAAGGTGTTCAAACCGATGATGATTGTGCTGATTGTGTTTCGGTGCGTGTGGTGCCGCGAGTAGACGGTCGCAGCTATGTCAGCACACCTATGAGGCGTTTTGTTGGAGCAGCAGTGCGGATGCATAAAGGAAAGGATGGACGTGTTCGTCAGTTGTGTGGTCCAGGCATTACTATTTTGCAGGGTCATGCAAAGAAGCTTCATGTTCCACAAAGGGCTCCATCCAGATTTGAGAAGAAGGTAGTGGCGCCAAAGTCCAAGCTCATGTGGAGAAGAAAAGAGGCGCCAAGTGCTGTATCAAGTCAAGTAGGCCGAGAGGGAGGATGTGGCGTGGAAGGCAAGCAAGACTTGAAGACGGCGAACAAGCGTGATGCTCTTATTTATATACCTCCACCTTTTCGAGCCGACCCTCAAGCGTTGAGGACAACGCTTCTTGAAGGGGGGGAGGATGATATGGGCACGACGGAGGAGGTGCGGCCTAACTTCAGGACTCCCCCAAGATAGACTTGTCAATTGTAATTTTATTTATGTCGTCTCTGCTATTTTTAATAAGTGTTCGGTTTGGGCCTGTCCAACCGAACTAGTTAGGCCCATTAGTGGGGTGCCCCAATTAGGTCGGTACTGTAGCTACAGTGCGGCGCTACAGTGCGCCCCACCCCATCCATATAAGGGCTGGCCGAGTTAGGGTTTAGGCAGCTTTGAGTTTAGATTAAAACAGTCCATAGACTTTGAGCTCCATTGGTGAAGCTTCCCTCCGGGGACGGCGATGCCGTTTATCAGATTGTAATAGAGATTGCTGCGAGGGTGCTTGTGTTCATCAAGTGTTATCGTGCTCAGGCTAGAGGCGTGGTGATCTTCATCACGTTGCTTGCTGGATTTATTCCCCACCTTCAGGTGACGTTCATCGACGTTGTTGGAAGGATTTATCTATCCGGTTTACTCGCTGTGAAAGATCGGGACAACAATCATAGGATCATCCTCTTGACCCCTTATCAAAGCCCGTTTCTTGGCAGGCAGCACGCGCTGCCTCGTGAATGGGCCCCTCTGCTTGCGGGACACGGCGTCTGCATCAACGTCGGCGGCGGACTTCGACCGCCTCTCTGTATTCGCGTCAACATCGGCGGTCGATTTCGACCGCCGCTCCCTCAAGACCGGCTGAGGAAGAGAGCCATCCCTTTTCTTCCGGGC
Organism: Puccinellia tenuiflora; assembly: GCA_012064385.1. Lineage (NCBI taxonomy): Eukaryota > Viridiplantae > Streptophyta > Magnoliopsida > Poales > Poaceae > Puccinellia > Puccinellia tenuiflora. The sequence goes on along the minus strand of QRDG01000165.1, from coordinate 760,394 downwards.
CACCGCCTCCAACGCCTTGGTCCTACGAGAGGACGGTGCCGGCTGGGAGGCTGGCATGGAGGAAGAACCCTCTGAGTCCGGTTCAGAGCCAGTGGAGAGATCTACTACCACACACACAACATCGTCAGCCTGCCCGGCGACCCCGGGCTTAGAAGACTTACCACGGGACGACGAAACCGGGGGCGGATCGTCGTGCTCAAGATCCTCGTCCCTGTAGGCTGCCGAGTCGGAGTCGGGGCCGGCGGCAGGGACCGGGCTCGTTGCAGTCCGGGCAGCGCCATCATCACCCCCATCATCGCCGCCGGAATCAGCGCCTCCACCAGACGACTCGGTGGTATCGCCGCGTGTTTCCGCGGCGACACGGGCATCGCCGCCGGATTCGCCTCCAGCGGCAGTGTTCGCACCTCCACCCGCCTGCTCCTCGGCGGCACTCTCCTCCAGCAAGGCCGTCAGCTCCGCGGAAAGGGGACCCTGGATATCAGGCTCGAAGACTACTTCAAAATCTTCAACCATCTGGAGCTCGCAAAGCTATGCGACGAGCCGGCTAGATCAGGCGGCAGCCGGAAAAGGAATTGGAAGCAGAATGAGAAGGGAAAAAGCTAACCTCAGGAGCTTGATCCGAGCGGGTGAAGGGATCGAGCCCGAAGTCCCAATCCTCCTCAATCTTGTCGGTAATGAGACGGGAAACCCACTCGCATAATCTCTCTTGCTTCGGGATATTCATGGAGGCTCGAGTGGGGTCCCGGATGCCAGAATAGAAGCACATCTTGTGCGAGCGCTCCTGCAGCGGGTACATCCGCCTTGATACCCAGGCCAGGGTCAGGTCCCTAGACGTCAAGCCGTCCGCTACCAGTTGCTCCAGGCGGGCGAACAAGGTGCCCTGCAGATTCACATCGACCGCCGGCTTCCGGCTCCAAGATCTGTCCGCCGGACGCGAGTCGGTGAAGGCTGGGAGGCCGACTCGGTCAACCTCAGTAGCGTTCCGAACATAAAAGTACGTATTCTGCCACTTCTTGATAGATTCGGGCAGATGGATCTTGGGAAGCGGCGTGCCCTTTGCGCTGATGGAGACGCTGCCGCAGTCGCGTTGCTGCCCAGCGGTCACCTGGGACCGCAAAAAGAAGAACATGCCGAAGAGCTCCATGCTGGGCCAAACGCCCAAATACGCTTCGCACAGCGTGACGAAGCAGGACAGCTGCGTGATGCAGTTTGCCCCCAGATGGTGAGGCTGCAGCCCATAAAAATGTAGGAATTCATTGAAGAACGAGCTGACAGGAAGCCCCAATCCCCGCTCCACATGCGTGTAGAACATGACGAATTCGCCCGGTTTGGGCCTCGGCGAGGTCTCTCCTGGGGGAGGGGCGCGAGCCTCCACATCGCCCATCTTCCCCAGGGACCCATTCCGATGAAGCTTCAGAAGGAACTCATCATCGATGATGGAGCGCATCCAAGCACCCGTGCCCGCCATGGAAGATCTGTTGCCCGTGATGGGAGAGGCGGGAGCAGAAACGGCGAGATGGAAAAATCGGCAAGGAGCGAGAGGAGCAAGAACCGGCGAAGAAGACGAAGCGGGAGAGGGGAACGATAACTCTGAACCTTCCCCCTCTTTTCCCCTTTAAAAGCGGGGCAGGCGGAACCGCACCGCTCAGCGCGCCACGTGGGGCGCGAGCGGACCGCACCATCCGCAGACGATCCCACTAACAGGCAGTTGCCGCAGACGATCCAGTCCGTCGAAGACCGAAGCGACGTGCCCCTGACATCGGGCAGAGCACAACCATCACGACTAGGCGGTAATACGTGGCTGACGTATGTCACGACCCACGATTCCCAAGACATCAAAACTACCGGAGACCGGCTACCCCAGGCCGGACGAGCCGCCCTCGGCCACCATCACCTTATCCGGCAAACTTCGAGCCGGACGACTTCAACTACAGCGACACAAACAAAACATTGAAGCTCGAGAAGTCTACCCGACAAGCCGGCAAGACTCCACGATCTCGGGGGCTAGTGTTGGGGATATAAACCCCGTATACCCGAAAGAAGCAAAAACTTCCGAGGACTCCAGTCGGCCACTCCCCGACGGATCCCGCCGTCCGGCTCCAGCAACTTCGTCCGGCTAGAGCAGCCGGCCTCTACCCACCGACCGGTCCGTACTGGTAGGCCCGGATCATCCAGCCCCTGTCGGGCGTTACCGTTACAACGTAATGATGAGATAGCTCCAGCCGGCTCCATATCGTAGTGATGTCATAGGGGTAAACATGTAATCTCCCTGTAACCCAAAACCCTAGCCGCTGCCTATATAAGGCGTGCAGGGGCCTCCTGCGCGGGGACACTCGGATGGACGCTCGAATTCACACACACAGACATAGGAAGATCACCATCTTCCACCTCCAGTCGGCTTGACAACTCAAGCCGGCACCACCGCAATACAGCTCCAGGAGCAACCTTTGTAGCCCGATTTGTGATCAATCAATAAGAACAAGAAGAGCAGGACGTAGGGGTGTTACCTCCACAAGGAGGGCCCCGAACCTGGGTAACTGACGTGTGTGTCGCCTGCCCCACACTCTTTTCCGTCTCTGATGGATATGCCGTGCTACCCACCACGACAGCCCAGTTTTTAGTTTTTTCTGTTTTGCTATTTTCTTTTTCCAGAAAATTTAGAGAGGGAGAAAAGAAAAGAGGGAAAATAAAATAGGGTTAGGGTTTTGTTTTCCCACCAAAATAATTTGTGACCTAGCAATTTCAACAACAATTTAATTGCTTGTCCAAAACAAAATTAGTTTTATTATTTTGGTTTTCAAATTAAAAGAGTTGTCACATGTGATAAAGGCATAAATAAAATAACAACTCATTTGGTTTGTTTTCTTTATTTTTGTAAAACCACCAATGCAACAACAAAGATGATGTCATGAAGATGCAATAATTGAAAAAAAAATTGGAAAGTTAGAGGGGATTACTTTTGGGATGTTACAATTCGCCCCCCCCCCCCCTCGAAGGAATCGCGCCCCGAGATTCCTAAGAAGTGAAAAGGTCGGGATACTCGGATCGAAGGTGATCTTCGCGTTCCCATGTAGCCTCTTTGTCGGAGTGATGAGACCATTGCACCTTGAAAATCTTGACGGACTTGTTGCGGGTGCGACGTTCAGCCTCGTAAAGAATACAGACAGGATGCTCATGATAGGTGAGGTCTTCTTGAAGATCGATCGTCTCGTGATCAACTGCACGGCCTGGATCTTTGAAGCACTTCTTGAGTTGGGACACGTGAAAAACATCGTGCACCTTGGAGAGCTTTTCCGGAAGTTCCAACCGGTAGGCTAATTCTCCACGTCTGGAAAGAACTGGAAAAGGACCAATGTATCTCGGAGCCAACTTGCATTTGATGCCAAAGCGGTGAGTGCCTCTCAGAGGAGTGACACGAAGGTAAGCGAGATCACCAGGAGCATAGACCATATCTCTGTGCTTGCTGTCATAGTAGCTTTTCTGCCGTGTCTGAGCAATTTTCAAGTTCTCTCGGATGATGTGAAATTTTCTTCTGCCTCTTGTATGATGTCAGGACCAAAGAGTTGACGTTCTCCAGTTTCAGACCAGTTGAGAGGAGTGCGGCACTTGCGGCCATAGAGAACTTCAAAGGGGGCCATGCCCAAACTTGCTTGATAGCTGTTGTTGTAGGAGAACTCAGCATACGGGAGGCAATCTTCCCATTTCATGCCGAAGGAGATAACACAGGCTCTGAGCATATCCTCAAGGATTTGATTGACTCTTTCCACTTGACCACTAGTCTGAGGGTGATAAGTTGTGCTGAACAGGAGTTTTGTGCCCATTGCTTCCTGAAAGCTTTTCTAGAACCTTGATGTGAAAAGACTTCCACGATCAGAACTGATTTCCAACGGAACACCGTGAAGAGGAACGATCTTTGTGGCGTAAAGCTCTGCCAACTGAACTGATGAGATTGATTCCTTGACCGGGAAGAAGTGAGCGACCTTGGAGAGACGGTCGATGACAATGAAGATTGCATCATTGCCTTTCTTGGACTTAGGGAAGCTTGTGATGAAGTCCATTTCAATTTTGTCCCATTTCCACTCAGGAATTTTCAACGGTTGCAACAATCCTGGTGGTCTTTGGTGTTCTGCCTTAACTCTGCGACAGACATCACATTCTGAGACATAGCGAGCAATTTGACGCTTCATTCTGGTCCACCAATATACTTGCCTGAGGTCTTGATACATTTTGGTGCTTCCCGGATGGATAGAAAGAGGAGTGTCATGAGCTTCTTTGAGGATCAGCTCTCTTAAGGTTTCGAGTTTGGGAACCACAATGCGTCCTTCAAACCGCACTGTTCCATTGTTGTCAAGAGAGAAGCACTTATACTTTGCCGTGCCAAGGAGAACATTCTCCTTTATTTTCTTGACAGAAGGATCACGGAGCTGAGCTTCTTGGATTTTGTCCTCGAGAGTGGGAGTGACTGTGAGACTTGCAAGGTAACCTTGGGGAACAATTTCCAGGTTTAGCTTGCGGAATTCCTCATGGAGTTCAGGTTGGCTTTCCTTGATCATGAGGTTGTTGCAATAAGATATGCGACTGAGGCCATCGGCCATGACATTAGCCTTGCCTGGGTGTAGTTGAGAGTGAGGTCGAAATTTTTGATGGTCTCGATCCATCTCCTTTGTCTGAGGTTCAGATCTGGCTGAGTGAAGAGGTATTTGAGACTTTGGTGGTCAGTAAAGATTTCACAAGTGTTGCCCATGAGATAGTGTCGCCATGTTTTGAGTGCATGCACGACGGCAGCAAGTTCAAGGTCATGAGTAGGATAGTTGAGCTCGTGAGGACGTAACTGACGAGAAGTGTATGCGACGACTTGTCAATTTTTCATGAGGACTCCGCCTAGTCCTTGAAGAGAGGCATCATAGAAGACTTGGAAAGGCTTGGAGGTATCATGTGCTACTAGGACAGGAGTAGTGGTGAGCTTTTATGAGCTGGAAGCTTTCTTCACATGCGGGACTCCAGATGAATTTCTTGTCTTTCTTGAGGAGTTTGGTGAGGGGCTTTGTGATTTTGGAGAAGTTTTCGATATAGCGGCGATAGTAGCCAGCCATACCTAGGAGGCTTCTGAGTTGCTTGACTGTTTTAGGAGTAGGCCAGTCGAGAATTGCTTTGACTCTTTCTGGGTTAATAGCGGTGCCTTTTCCAGAGATGACATGCCCAAGATAGGTGATTTCAGGAAGCCAGAACTCGCACTTGGAGAACTTGGCATAGAGACGTTGTTCTCGGAGTTTTGTGAGGACGAGGCGCAGGTGTTCAGCATGCTCTTCGTCGGACTTGGAGTAGATGAGGATATAGTCGAGATAGACCACCATGAACTTGTCGAGGTACTCCATGAAGACAGAGTTCATGAGACAAGAGAAGGTTGCTGGAGCATTTGTGAGACCGAAAGACATAACGGTGTACTCGTAGAGACCATAGCGAGTGGTGAAGGCTGTTTTAGGGATATCTTCTTTCCTGATTTTTATTTGGTGATAACCCATTCTTAGGTCCATTTTAGAGAAGACCTTTGCACCGGCAAGTTGATCGAAGAGATCATTTATTCGAGGAAGAGGATATTTGTTCTTGATTGTGCGGAGGTTGACAGGACGATAGTCGACGACAAGACGACTTGTTTTGTCCTTCTTCACCAAGATGGTGGGGCATCCTCACGGAGACGAACTTGGTTGGATATACCTTTGCTTTCCAGGTCCTCGAGCTGTTTCTTGAGCTCGATCAGTTCAGGGGGACCCATTTTGTAAGGCCTTTTGGAGATAGGCGCGGTACCTGGTTCAAGCTCGATGACGAATTCAACAGCTCTGTCGGGTGGCATACCCAGGAGCTCCTCCGAAAAAACATCAGGAAAGTCGCAAACGACTGGAACATTTTGGATTGCTTGGAGAGGATCGACGTTTAGAGCAAAGAGCTGGACAGAAGGTGGATAGTTTGGAGAATAGACTATCTGGCCAGAGGGGTGAGAGAGAGTGCCGTATTCGTGGCACAGTCGATTTTGGCTTTATTGTCTTTCAACCAATCCATGCCTAGAATGACGTCGATGTCTGAGTTTCCAAGAACTATGAGGGAAGCGAGAAACAATTGGCCTTCGATTTGGATCTCGTTGCCATGACTTATTTTGGAAGACAACATCCGACCTCCGGGAGAGTGTACATTTAGAGTGGCAGGTAAAGGATCTAAGGATAGCTCATGTTTTTCCGTAAACCTTTTTGATACGAAAGAGTGGGAAGCACTAGTATCGAACAAAACTTTAGCATCAACTGATTTTACTGAGAGTGTACCGAGGACAACTTCTGGAGCTTCCTGAGCTACATCAGCGTTGAGGTGGTTGACCCTGGCTGTACGTCCCTGAGGCCTAGTGTTGGTGTTGAGAGGCCTCTGCGGGGTAGGAGCACGCACCATCGCCTGATTCGGAGCAGGGCGAGGCTGCGGTGGTGGAGGAAGTAGGTTCTGCGGGCACTGAGGTGAGATGTGGCCCTCCTGGCCACACTTGTAGTAGGTCGGAGCAGGACGAGAACCCGTCGGCCTTGGCGGTGCCGCGATGGTCCTGGGAGCAGGGGTGGGTGGGCGTGGAGCAGACCCTGGAGTACCCGGAACGTAGGTGCCACGTGCGATGATGTAGGGCTAGGCCCGATCTTCACGAATTTGAGTGGGAAAAGGGGATGAACACGAAGAACACGGAGGGGTAGCGAGGGAGATTCGTGGGCAAAACACAAGGATAACTAGCAAATCCTGCTGAGAACTCCACCCAACAACAAACCCTCAAAAAGGTAGCCTTTGGATCGAAGAATCAAAGCCAAACTTACTCTTGTTGAAACCGATTGCTCTTACCGGCCGGTCCGCCGATCCAATAGAATCACCGCAGTGAAAGATTGGTTTGCACTACTAGAGACACCGCGGTGAAAGAGTAGCAACAACAAGATCTATCCTCTCAGAGGAACCCTAGAACAGAGGGATGGGGAGCATGGCTCACAAGTCTCAAATTCAGTCTAACCCTAGAATGGGGAAAGGGGAAAGCTATTTATAGTCTTAGTACAAAACAGGGCAGGAAGGTGGGGAACCGGCCTGGGGGCTGGCCTAGGCCGGCCTGGAGGCCGGCCGGCGCAGGTGGAGGTCCGGCCTGGAAACCGACCTAGGTCGGCTGGGAGGCCGGCCGGCTCCGGTGGGTGGCCGGCTGGGAGGCCGGCACGGGGGCCGGCAGCGTCGGGATGCAGCCCAGCCTGGGGGCCGGCCTGGGCCGGCTGGGAGGCCGGCGGCCTCGGGTTGGGGCCCGGCCTGGGGGCCGGCCTGGGCCAGCTGGGAGGCCGGCCGCCTCGGGTTGGAGGCCGGCCTTGGGGCCGTCCTAGGCCGGCTGGGAGGCCGGCCAGCCTGGCTTTTGCCTCCTTCTTCCTCTCCTTGTCCATGACGCTTCCTTCGCCTCATCCACGTGTATGCCTTAGTTGATTGGAGTCCATGGAGTTCCTTGCCACCCTTTGGAGTCCTTGGTGGCTTGCTTGACATGGTGTTGTCGTTGGGTTGGCCTACATCATCTCCCCCTCCTTCGAAAAGCGTCGTCCTCGACGCTAGCACGTCCTCATCATGTGAAGGAGATAGATGGCTTGACGTTGACGTAGTAATCACCATGTAGGTTTTCGTGACGCCAAATGTATGGCTGCTCTTCAATGTTCTTTCGCCTTGCATTGAACCTAGAGAGCTCACAAAGAAGACGAAACAACACTCAAAGAGTAGCAGCCAATTCTTGAAGTTCATGACATAGGCACTTAAGTAGAAGGAAGTCACCTTAGCAAGACGCCAACATTCCGTTGATGCGCAATCTAGTGCCATGAAGTTGTGGGTGGCGATCCACTCATTTGTACCTACACACAACAAAGACCAAGCAAAACATTTGTGTGCATGATATAGGAGCAGATCATTGATGACATGTCCTAGGTTAATCATAGCACCGTTAGCCAAGCATACGAGCATTGGAGGCCAAGCAAAGGCGATCTTAGTGTGCAAGTACTTCCTCGAAACATCCTCACGATGTGAAAACACAAGATCTCCAAAAAGGGTTGAGAATGCTAGGATAGCTATCTCAATTTGAGCCATATGATGTCCATTGTATTCCAAACATCGTAAAGATACCTTCGGCAATGGATGGGAGAGTGGTGAAAACACAAGGTGGGAAATGCTCTCAACAAAATCATGGGTGCCAACAAAACAGAGGAAAGAGCAAGTTGTCAACAATTTTGTTGCAACACAGGAATCATGTAGATGAAAGATCATTGAAACAAGCAGTTCAGGAGGGGAAGCAAAGCCATCCACATATTTGCAAACAAACCAAACAAAGGGCAAGTGTGCAAGTTGTTTGATGCAAAACGTGGGAAAGGTAATAGAGCCGGGGTCGAAGTAAAGGTGTCATTGATTATGCTTGCCAAAGCTCTTTTGGTCAACTCATGTTGAATGGAGGTTGACATTAGCAAGCGGGGTACCATTACACATGAAATTCCATAAAAAGAAAATATGTGCATGGTATATGTACACATCATCCATTATGATGTGTCTCTTCATTTGCACATGACCTAACACACGAAAATCAAAATGAAAGTGTGAAGTATGTGGATGGTCATCATGTACAATGAAGGAAGAGGAATGCTCAACATGGTTGAAGTAAGGAACTCCAAAAATTGAGGATACTATGGGGGCAAACTCATTTTCAAGCATGTTAACATTGTTGCAAGCAATACGTGTGAAATGTAAATTGTTCGACATATTGCATGCAACAAGTGGAGAAAAGTGGAAACATGCATAGGAAGGCATGCTCATGGAACCATCATCACAAATAGGGGAATCCACATGATCAACATTGTTTTTAGGCAAGGTATCACAAGTGAAAGAGAAAGTAGCATACATGATGTCCATAGACGCATCCACAACATGCAAGCGCTCACAAATCATCATGTCCACGAGTGGGATCATGGCATCATCAACACCTACATTCGTACCTTTGCATGTCCTCTCATGTGAAGTAGGTGTTGTGGTAGTCGAAGCGGCGTCCATGTGGTCGACTTGGTCATCTCGATGTAAACATGGGGTGGCTTCATCTTCGTCCTCCATGTACATCTTCTCGAGTTGAGGCATATCGTCCTCCATGGAGCCTAGCACAACATAAGACAATACACTAGAAGGAGAGGTTATGTCTTTAGGAATTGGAATGGCCTTGTTTGCCCTATCGACTACCTCTCTCAACTTATATGGTGTATCACTCATGTCCTCAAATTGGAAGCACTCAAGGTCACATATGGTGGAGTCGGCAAGGTGGCTCTCACTCTCGTGGTGGTTCACTCCCTCACCACTCAACTCACATGAAGGTAGCTCTTTTTGTTGAGGATCCAATTGTGCTTGAGGATGTGGGGTGGTGGGACGATGGCGTTCCTGATGTTGTCGATGCCGATGATGTTGAGCAACCTCACTTGGTGCTTTGTTTCTTGCGTCGGAGCGGTGCGAGGTCCTTGAGCTTGGCCTTGATGAGCGCCGATGACGTTGTTCGAGGAGCTTGCTCAAGGACTCTTCAAGTCTAGTGAAGTGCTCATGTCGTTCGCGTTGTGCGGCTTGGTGGCGCTCCTCGGAACGGCGCAAGGAATCGTCCAAGTACTTCTTGATTGCTTCCTCTTGTTTGCTTGTTTCGGCGACTTGTTCTTCCCTAGCCATGATAAGCAAACACAAGTGATATGTGGAGTATGTGGTGGCTAGCAACCGCTCTTACCTTTGGTTGATAGTATTGGACAAGTGGGCATGCCTTCCGAGACAAAGGTGTCACAAGAGTAAGAGTTGGTTGATTAGTGATCCAAAAGCGACTCACACACACACTTATGAGGAGCTTAGGTATGGCAAAGTGGCAAGAAATCAAAACGAAACAAACGAGAAGGCTATTGCAAGAGGTGGAGGACAACCACAAAGATCAAGAAACAAAAGAGACTAACCACACAATCCGAGAAACAAAGGAGACTTACACGTGGAGACAAACGTGGACGGTGCGACTATGGGGGGAGCAACTTGGACCTAACGAAGACTATGCTCGTGCCGCAGCACCTCTCGAAGGACAACTAGCTCAAGTGTATGGGAAGGAGCACCCGATTTGCACAAGTGTACCCATTTCTCTATTGGTTATTCGAGCTTGAGGATGACTAGGATCACGGCTCGGCTTTTTTTTTTTGAATCTTTTCTATTTCCCTTTTGCTTTATGCATTTGCCCGAGCCAAGTCCGCTACAACTAGATGCTCACAAGATTATGATATGGTCACTTGGTGTCACACTAGTGCAATGCTCACACTATGAAGAGCTAGTTCCTAAGAAAAAGTTTCGCGAAATGGAAATGGATGTGTCGGAAGCTATACCTTTGATGCCGTCGAGGTATCGATGAAGCGACACGAAGATGAAGTCGTTGAATAGTCGTGCGGCGGTAGCACCGGCCGAACTGGCGGTAGGACCGATTGCGGGCGGTAGTACCGGCCGTTCGGACGGTAGTACCGCCGGCGACGAATTGCGCGGCACGCTTGGCCTTGGAGCGGAAAAGGCCTCCAGAACACCAACGGAAAGTGGGGAAAGGTCTTAAGCACGAGATTCGTGGATCAAAACCACAAATCGCTCACCAAATCGAAAGATCGAACGAAATCCATATGGGCTATTTTTTTTGAATTTTCGTAATTGGTATGGGAAAGAAAAAAAAATTGGTAGGGAAAAGGCTAATAAAAGGTGGAAACATGATCCAAATCCGTGGAAACCCTTGCTCTGATACCAAATGATGTAGGGCTAGGCCCGATCTTCACAGATTTGAGGGGAAAAGGGGATGAACACGAAGAACACGGAGGGGTAGCGAGGGAGATTCGTGGGCAAAACACAAGGATAACTAGAAAATCCTGCTGAGAACTCCACCCAACAACAAACCCTCAAAAAGGTAGCCTTTGGATCGAAGAATCAAAACCAAACTTACTCTTGTTGAAAACCGATTGCTCTTATCGGCCGGTCCACCGATCCAATAGAATCACCGCAGTGAAAGATTGGTTTGCACTACTAGAGACACCGCAGTGAAAGAGTAGCAACAACAAGATCTATCCTCTCAGAGGAACCCTAGCACAGAGGGATGGGGAGCATGCCTCACAAGTATCAAATTCAGTCTAACCCTAGAATGGGGAAAGGGGAAAGCTATTTATAGTCTTAGTACAAAACAGGGCAGGAAGGTGGGGAACCGGCCTGGGGGCCGGCCTAGGCCGGCCTGGAGGCCGGCCGGCGCAGGTGGAGGTCCGGCCTGGAAACCGGCCTAGGCCGGCTGGGAGGCCGGCCGGCTCCGGTGGGTGGCCGGCCTGGGGACCAGCCTAGGCCGGCCGGGAGGCCGGCATGGGGGCCGGCAGCGTTGGGATGCAGCCCGGCCTGGGGGCCGGCCCAGGCCGGCTGGGAGGCCGGCGGCCTCGGGTTCGAGCCCGGCCTGGGGGCCGGCCTGGGCCGGCTGGGAGGCCGGCCGCCTCGGGTTGGAGCCCGGCCTTGGGGCCGGCTGGGAGGCCGGCCAGCCTGGCTTTTGCCTCCTTCTTCCTCTCCTTGTCCATGATGCTTCCTTCGCCTCATCCACGCGTATGCCTTAGTTGATTGGAGTCCATGGAGTTCCTTGCCACCCTTTGGAGTCCTTGGTGGCTTGCTTGACATGGTGTTGTCGTTGGGTTGCCTACATCATGCGAGGGCACTGTTGGGCACCCACACTCTGCGCTTCTGAGGTGGTCCGACGTTCTTGCCTGAGGAAGAGCCACCTTCACGAGCGTGCTTGCGAGACTCCTCAAACACAGCACGTCCGTGCTCGGCCTTGAGCGCGGTGTCAACAAGCTCCTCGAAGTTCTGCGTCTTGATGAGGTTGAGCGCGTACTTTAGTGCCGGGTTGAAGCCCTTGCGGAAGCGAGCTTGCTTCTTGGCATCAGTGGACACCTCGTCTCCAGCGTAGCGGGAAAGGTTGTTGAAGACCCGACTGTAGCTGAGGACGTCCATGTGGCCCTGTGTGAGCGAGCAAAACTCCTCGCGCTTGCGCTCCATGAGTCCGTCGGGGACGTGGTGACGTAGGAAGCTAGCCTTGAACTCCGGCCAGGTGGTAGTCGTGCCGGGAGCTCTCATGGCCTGGCGGTTCTCCCACCACGAGGCCGACTCGCCGCGTAGGAGGAAGGTGACGAAGGGCACGTGGTCGTCAGGAGCCACCCGTGCCGTGAGAAGGGTCCTCTCCATCTGCGAAGCCAGTCGTTAGCATCGAGGGGCTCAGTCGGAGAGGCGAAGATCCTGGGGTTGAGGTTGAGGAAGTCCTTGAGTGAGACGCGGCCGTTGCTCTCGTTGCGGTTGTTGTTGTTTTGCATCATCTGGTTTGCCTGTGTCTGCGCCAACTGCGCCACCACTTGCGTCAGCTGCGTCAACATCTCCGAGAATGGTGGCGGAGGGGGCGGAGGTGGGTTGCTGTTACCCCTCGTCATCCTGAGGATAACGACCACATTTGTAAGCACCAGATAAAGATGACAGATTTTTCAGAAGGATTGGATAGCAACAGATAACATGGATAGACATTAGATGCACCATAAAAGATGCAACACCGGAGTAGGGAAAACAAAGATGAAGTGACCGAAGCAACATTTCTTTCACCAATTCACGACTGCAACCTGAAGGTACTACGGAAAAACCCCGAACACGTGAAACCCTAATTTTGAAAATTTTAGGAAAGGAGAGAAAAATTTGTTTCACTTCCTTACCAGAAAAAGAGGGAGGGTGGGTGGGGAAAGAAATAAAGAGAACAGAGTTACTACTCTCGCGTTTAATTTTTCCTGAATAGCTACTAAAATAATTTCTAGACTCAACTGCGACCAGTAGAAAAAGGCTCCTAAAGGCGGTCCATGCTCTGATACCCATTTGTAATACCCCGACCCCGGAATTATACAAAGAGGCTATGTAACCCACAGGTTATGCTACACAATCGAAGGGCATGGGATTACCGCTCCCACGCAACACATCAAATTGTGCCATAAATCACTGGCATAGCTCTCAATGTATAAGACAAAGATCAAGACAAACTGGAATACATCACATGCACAAGTACGACACAAAAGGATAAATAAACATAGTTCGAAATACTTTTATTACATCACAGGGGATCATACGTCCCGAATACAGCGGAAGCATAACACTCGTCTGAGTACAGACTACATCAAAGGCCAAAGGCCAGAAAATAAATGAGGGGACCCGCCCACGGTGGTCACAGGTTGCCGCCTAGGATCTCGATCTATTCATCGTAGTCAGAGTCGAACTCTACGTAGTAGCCACCATGATGTAGGCCAACCCAACGACAACACCTTGTCAAGCACTCCAACGTACGACAAGCCACCAGGGACTCCAAAGGGTGGCAAGGTACTCCATGGACTCCAATCAACTAAGGCATACGCGTGGATGAGGAGGAGGAAGCGTCATGGACAAGGAGAGGAAGAAACAAGCGAAGACAGGCAGGCCGGCCTCCAGCCCGGCCTAGGCCGGCCCCCAGGCCGGCACCCCACCAGAGCCGGCCGGCCTCCCAGCCGGCCCAGGCCGGCCCCCAGGCCGGCACCCCTCCAGACGCTGCCGGCCTCCAGGCCGGCCTAGGCCGGCTCCCAGGCCGGGCCTCCTCCAGACGCTGCCGGCCTCCAGGCCGGCCTAGGCCGGCTCCCAGGCCGGGCCCCTTCCAGACGCCGCCGGCCTCCAGGCCGGCCCAGGCCGGCCACCAGGCCGGACCCCCACCTTTCACCTCCTTTTGTACTAAGACTATAAATAGTTTTCCCCTCTTCCATTTTAGACCAGAGATGAATGAACTTGAGAGTTGAGCGTTGCTCCTTCCCGTGATGGGCTCCTCCGCGGAGGATGATGTATCTCTTCTTGTAGCTACTCTCTCACTGCGGTGATTCTAGTAGACCAAGCCAATCTTTCCCTCAAGGATTCTATTGGATCGGTGGACCGGCCGGTAAGAGAAATCGGTTTCATTAAGCGTGTTGTTGACTTGGGTTTTGAGATCCGGAGGCTACTCCATTGGGGGTTTGTTGCCGGGTGATTCTCCCTCGTAGGCTTCGCGAGTTATCCCCCTTTTGCGTGTGTTCTTCACCGTGTTCATCGTGTTCTTCGCGTTCTTCCTCGTTTCCCTCCACTCGTGTGTGCAAATCCGTGAAGATCGGGCCAACCCTACATCATTTGGTATCAAGAGCAAGGGTTTCCACGGATTGGATGTGTTCCACCGTTATAGCCATTTCCACCCCCATATCCACAAAATTTTCTTTGATTTTGCTAATTTCGAAAATTTCCACCAAAAATAGCCTCAAATTGCTTTTGGTTCGATCTGAGATTCTTGTGAGTTTTGGTAGGTTTTGATCCGTGGATCCATTGCTATACTTGTTGATCTACCTCCCTTTGCGTTCCCATGGCCAAATTCCTTTGATTTCCCCTCCGATTTGGTGTTTTTCGGGCAGTTTTTCCGCCCAAATCGCGCATTTTCGCGTCCCGGGAAGGTAGCCCGGCCGGCCTCCAGCCCGGCCTAGGCTGGCCTCTAGGCCGGACCCCCGGCAGAAGCCGCCGGCCTCCAGCCCGGCCCAGGCCGGCCCCCAGGCCGGTTTCCCTGCTGAAATTTTGTTTTGGCCATAACTTTTCACTCCGGACTCCGTTTTTGGTGATTTTCGTCTCTAATCGAAGCTACGGACAAGCTCTACATCACCACGGCGGTTGATCCATCATCTATTGCCACCATATTTCGTGAGCAAGGAAGGGACATTCCACTCCAACGGGTGAAGATCGTCGACGAAAGGTATAACATCCCCGAACCTTCTCCCACCTTGCATCACTTGTTAGCCAAGCCATTTGTGCCTATCTTACCTATTGAGACTAGCTCATCTATGATTGCTTGGGCTTTGCACACTTGATACCTCTTAGTGTTCCGAGCAAAACTTGTATGCGCTAGTTCATATAGTTGTTGTTGGCAAGCAAGTGAGAGGCAAAATAGAAAAGAGAAGTAAGAGGCCAAAAGAGAATAGAAAAGAATCAAAAGAGAGCAAATAAAAAGAAAGAGCCTCAATGCCATATCTCTTGTAGGTCGCGCTAGCTCGATGAAAAATTTGTAGGTGTGGTATCTTTGTGTAAATCTTGTAGCCCACCAATAATTTGCAATCGAGTTGGTTTCTCTTGCGCTTGTGTAACTTGAGCTTTAGTCTTCGCTAGGTCCATCACTAGCTCATTTTGGTTGCACAAGTCCCACTTTTCAAAGCGTGTGTTTCTATGTGCTTCACTCCTATCCTTTGAGATCGACTTGTATTTGCTTTGTGGTCATCGTGGTTCTCTACTTGCCTTTACAATATCTTGGTTTCCGGTTGTTCCATTTGCTTTCCACATTTCATACCTATCCACTCATAAGCCGTGTGTGTTTTGGAGTTGCGTTTGGATCTTTGAAATTCAAGTCACCCGCATTCTTGTGTATCGGTTTCTCTTGGCATGGTCCACTAGTTCCAATACTATCTACTAGGTGAGGTTGGTTTCTTAGTTCCTCCCACTCCACATATATATACACTTGTCTTGTGATTGACCATGTCTAGTGAGAGCGGAGCATCCTATGGAGGCCATGATGATGAGAACATGATGAGCGACAACGCCTTCGGCGCGCCAAGCATGGATGACATCATGAGCGACAATGACTACGGCGCCCCAAGCATGGATGATATGGTGGACCTCGACATCGCCGACACCTCCTCGAGCATGGACTACATGGCGGAGCACCACCACTACTACGACTATGATGCCGCAACCGTCCACGACATGGAGTGCTACACCGACTTGGAGCCTTCAAGCATCAACACCATGGTGGACCAATACTTCGACTACAACTCCAATGAGGTGGTGGAACCCTACATCGACTACGGCTCCTCAAGGCACGTCAAGGATCTTCCACGAGGCTCTACACACCTTGTTGATGACGACTCCGATGATGAGTACCCACCTCGGCGATCCTCAAGACCAAGAACTCAAGAGCGCCACCGCCGTCAAGAACCTACAAGCTCAAGGAGACGGAGCTCAAGGCATCTTCGCCTAGAGGACAAGGAGACACGCCCTCCTCCTCGACGTCAAGCTACCTCACCCTCGAGACGGCGGCCAACGCAAAGTGCCTATGCACACGAGTCTTCATCAAGGAACTCCAAGGATCTTCATCGGCGTACGTCTACTCATGATCATCATCGACGCCACTATGAGGACTCAAGCTACTCAAGGCCACGCCATCACGCATCTACATCAACTTCCAAGATGGCGGCAAGTACACATCATAGGGAGTCTCCTCCGCGTGCCACAACCAAAAGGGCGTCCAAGAGTAAATCACACTCCAAGAAGGACCGGGATATGCTTCTCAAACTCAAGGCCGACCTCGACAAGTTGAAGACCAAGCTCGACGCCGACTTCGAGATCGAGCAAGCCGAGCTCAAGACCATCCGCGAGGACTTCATCGCCGGCTTATCCAAGTTTTTCAAGCCCTCACATGACTCTTCACCGAGCTTATTGTCCACACCTCTACAAGATGGTGACCATGAGGATGGCGAGAAGACGGTCGAGCATGGGATTTTCCCTTCGACCAAGGAGGCGAGCATTGAAGAGGCTACCACTTGTGACGGCGAGCCAAGTGAAGAGGTTGAGCATGGGAGTGTCCCTTCAACCAAGGCGGCGAATGGAGTTGAGCATACCGAGCCTATCCCTATGTGCTTGAATGATGAGATGGTACCAATCCCATGTGAGAATGAGAGCCACCTAGCCCACTTGAGTGAGAGTGCAAGTGAGTTGAGTGCCCCCACCATATGCGAGATTGAGTGCTTCCATTTTGAGGGAATGAGCGATACACCACTTGAGTTGGGAGAGGTAGTTGATAGGTCAAGTGAGGCCATTTCGATTTCTAACAACTTACCCTCTACCTCTAGTGTGTTCTCTCATGTTCTACTAGGTCCCATGGATGATGAGACGCCAAGCCTCGACATAATGGTGCCTATGATGGAGAAGATGTACATGGAGGATGAAGTCGATGCCACCCCATGCTTACATGAAGATGTACAAGTCGGCTACATGGACGCCGCTACCTCTACCACAACACCTACTTCTCATGAGCGGGACTACAAAGGTACGCATATGGGTGTTGATGATGCCATGATCCCACTAGTGGACATGATGACTTGTGATTGCTTGCATGCTATGGATGATCCTTTTGATGTCACATATGCTTTGTTCATATTCCCATGTGATACCTTGTTTCAAACCAATGTTGATCATGCGGAATTATCTATTTGTGATGATGTTACCACATGCATGCCTTGTTATGAAACTTTCGAATTTTCTCCCATTGTTGCATCCAAGAAGTTGAACAATTTCTCTTTCCAATGCTTGGTTTGCAATAATGTTGATATGATGTCTTATGAGAATGCCCCCATAGCTTTCTCAAAATTTGGAGATTCTTCCTTTTGCCATGTTGAGAATTTACCCTTCCTTTTGCATATTGACCACTCACATATGTCATACATTCCTTTTGATATTGGTGTGTTTGGTGATGTGCAAATGGATAGATGCGTCATAATGGATGATGCATTCATGTACCATGCACACAATTTCTTTTTATGGAATTTCGTGTGTAATGGCTCACGCTTCATAATGTCAACCTCAATTGAGCATGAGTTGACAAAAAGAGCTCTTGAGAGCATTTACCATGAGAGTTGTGGCTCCGACCAACCTCTATTTCCTTTTCCATGTTTTGCATCGAACAAATTGAACAATTGCTCTTTCCTTTGGTTCGCGTGCAAACATGTGAGTGCTTTGGTTTTCCTTTGTGACATTCATGCTCCCTTGATCTTCCTTGTAGATGATTTATGTGTTGCCGCAAACTTGATGAGCAATTTCTCTTTCCTTATGTTTGTTGGTCACCATAATGATATTTTGAGCATGTCTTGTCATGAGACCTTGGGATGTTATCTTCTTGGTGTTGCAACAAAATTGATGAACACTTGCTCTTCTCGTTGCTTTGTTTGCACCCATGATGGCGATGATAAGAGCCTCTCTCACCTTGTGTGGTTCACAAACCTCTCTTTCCAACGCTTTCAATGCAATGAACATCATATGGTTCAAAATGAGATAGCTTTCTTAGCCTTCTCAAATTTTCGTGGAGATTTTGTGTTCCCAAATGTTGAGGATGTTTGGACGAGTTGTTTGCACATTGACCTTGCATTTGTATTCCATTCCATATATTTGTGTTGTGCTAATGGTGTTATGAACAAATTTGGACATGTCATCAATGATATGCTCCTCTATCATGCACACACATATTTTGCTTGGTCTTTGGTGCGTATAGGTAACATTAGCGGCATGGTGACTTCCACGTCAACGTCAAGCCATCTATCTCCTTCACATGATGAGGACGTGCTAGCGTCGTGGACGACGCTTTTCGAAGGAGGGGGAGATGATGTAGGCCAACCCAACGACAACACCTTGTCAAGCACTCCAACGTACGACAAGCCACCAGGGACTCCAAAGGGTGGCAAGGTACTCCATGGACTCCAATCAACTAAGGCATACGCGTGGATGAGGAGGAGGAAGCGTCATGTACAAGGAGAGGAAGAAACAAGCGAAGACAGGCAGGCCGGCCCCCAGGCCGGCACCCCACCAGAGCCGGCCGGCCTCCCAGCCGGCCCAGGCCGGCCCCCAGGCCGGCACCCCTCCAGACGCTGCCGGCCTCCAGGCCGGCCTAGGCCGGCTCCCAGGCCGGGCCTCCTCCAGACGCTGCCGGTCTCCAGGCCGGCCCAGGCCGGCCACCAGGCCGGGCCCCTTCCAGACGCCGCCGGCCTCCAGGCCGGCCCAGGCCGGCCACCAGGCCGGACCCCCACCTTTCACCTCCTTTTGTACTAAGACTATAAATAGCTTTCCCCCTTTTCCATTTGAGGCAGAGATGAATGAACTTGAGAGTTGAGCGTTGCTCCTTCCCGTGATGGGCTCCTCCGCGGAGGATGATGTATCTCTTCTTGTAGCTACTCTCTCACTGCGGTGATTCTAGTAGACCAAGCCAATCTTTCCCTCAAGGATTCTATTGGATCGGTGGACCGGCCGGTAAGAGAAATCGGTTTCATTAAGCGTGTTGTTGACTTGGGTTTTGAGATCCGGAGGCTACTCCATTGGGGGTTTGTTGCCGGGTGATTCTCCCTCGTAGGCTTCGCGAGTTATCCCCCTTTTGCGTGTGTTCTTCACCGTGTTCATCGTGTTCTTCGCGTTCTTCCTCGTTTCCCTCCACTCGTGTGTGCAAATCCGTGAAGATCGGGCCAACCCTACATCACCCATGGACGAGCCGGCTCGCCCCGGCACGATGCCGTGGAAGACCGTCCGACTCGGCGTCAAGCTGGACTCGGAGACGCCCAGCTTTTCCAGCGTGTCACGGTAGAGGATGTTGATGCTGCTGCCTCCGTCGATGAGGACGCGCGAGAAGGTGCAAGCGCGCTTGGTGGAGATGATCATGGGCTCCAGGACTAGAGCATAGCCGCCTGGGTTGGGCATCAGTTCCGGGTGGTCGCGACGGTCCCACGTGATCGGCTCCTGCGACCAGTTGAGGTACTGGGGGACAGGTGGGACCACCGCGTTAACTTCCTTGAACCGTTCGCGCCGGCTTCGCTTGTCGTCGCGCTCGCTGACGAATACGATGTAGGCGGCATCCGGATTCTGGTAGCCGTCTGGACCCCTTGGAGGCGGAGCCGGAAGGCGCTCCCTTTCTTCTTCGCGTTGGCGATCATCGCGATCCCTGTCCTCGCGTCGTCTGTCGTCGCGTCCTCGATCGTCCCGTCTGGCTTCATCCCGAGGCGGGTTTCGCCGCTCGTACGGTGGCGGCCTTGGTCGTCCGAGAGTGCATTGCCTGACGGTGTGGTTTGCTGGCCGGTCACCATGGTTCCGGCACGGTTGATCGAGCATGTAGTCGTAGTTGTTCCTCGCCCTTGTCCGGCGCATGTCGCTGCTCGTCCTCATGTGGCGGTTGTCGAAGCCTCCTGCCGGCCTTCCCTCGGTCGTGGCGACGACCTTGGACTCGACACGGTCGTCTGCAGACTTGCGCTTGCCGGCCGCGTCGGAATCTCGCCGGGTTGATTTTCCTCCATCTTGGTTCTCCGTCCGGCTGCGGCGTGCAAGCCGGCTCCGTCGTGATGATTCGTCCGGCTTCATCGAGTCGGATCGGGTTGGTCATGCCCGCGTCGGCGGGTGGCGTACTCGTCGGCGATTGCCATGAGTTCTGCCATGGTCTTCGGGCTCTCCTCAGGAGCCGGTGCTTGAGCAGCGTCTGATCTCGGCACCCTTGGATGAAGTACTGGACGGCTTGGAGCTCGAGTACTCCCTCGCAGGAGTTGCGAAGGCTTGTCCGCCGGGTGAGGTAGGCTCGGTCCGACTCGCCGTCTTTCTGCTTGCACAGCGCGAGCAGCTGCGCGTTGCCAGGGCGCAAGTAGGTGCCGGTGAAATTGCGGTTGAACACTTCCTCGAAGTCCAGCCAGCTGTTGACGCTCTCCTTCGGAAGGCTGTTGAGCCAAGTCCGTGCCAATCCCTGGAGCATGAGTGGCACGTAGCGCACGGCCACCCTCTTGTTGCCGCCTGCGATGTTGACCGCCGTGACGTAGTCGGCGAGCCAGTCTTCCGGCTTCGCGGTGCCGTTGTACTTGGGAAAAGAGTGAACTCGCGCCCTTGCCCCGACAGTATGCATGAGGTAGAAACTTGTTACCGAGATACATTGACGATGAAGAAGATGAGGGTTTGTTTATCATCAAAGCTTGACTCCAATAATCACACGGTGAGAACACCTTCCTTATGAATGGGGCAAGCATCCAATGTATCTCCATTGTACCTAAACCACAATTCAAGCACAAAATGGTTCCCAAACTCATTGGGTCCCATAGTAGTTAGATAAACTACAATATATAGGAAACACTCCGCATAAATATGTACATATAGATATGAAATTGAATTTTATGCATATCTTAGCCGGTTTAGGATTTGGTGGAGTATCCCCTATATATTGGAACTAAAAGACTAGCATGCCATAAAATATACATACTAGTACATATGCATGCATAGACTCATGAGAACCAAGAGAGATACAATTTGGACAAAAACACCAAGTAAACCAAGAAGAGAGCACACCAAGGTGTGACACAAAAAGGTTGTCCAAATTATATCAAAGTCCAAATCAACACATGATTGAGGAAAAATCAAATCAACAAATGATTCATGAAAAATCAAATCAAACAAATGATTGATTCCAAAACACATCAACACATGAAGTGAGATATCAATAGGAATCAAATCAAACAACACATGAGAGATAAGACACCAATTGAAAATAAGATACCACTAGGAGGAAAGATACCAAGAAGAGGATAATACTTGACCGGAATCAAGTAAAGTAAAATAAATCAATAAGGTATCAAAACTCCCACAATAAATATCAATTGGAACAAATATATATGGAGGAGATATTAAATCCCAATTAATACCAATTGAAGGTACCACAGCAATGCCGATGAGCATAACAGACAAAAGGAGAGATGCTCAAATGGCTTTCCTCATTCAAGGAGATAAAACATAAAACGGGGAATGAGAAAGCAAGACTCCCAAGAGAGAGCAAGGTTACACCAAATAAACCAAACACCCTCTATACTTTTAATGATGGCACAAAGCATCAAGAAAAAAAATTTCTCTTCCATAAACACATACGATAGGAATCAAATGCCAATTGAAAGGATCAAATATTGATAGATAGAATAGTGTTCTAAATAAAAAGGAATGCTCCCCCAAGATTCATGCATTATTTTTGATATTTGCATTTGAATACAAAATGCACGGAAAAGGGATCATTACTCTTCATATTTTATTTACAATACTAAACACTACCAATTGAAAATTAAGATCCATGCAAGAGGCAAGGAAGGCAATGGGAGTCAAAATAAATATTTTGGCAAGAGATGGGGCAAATAAAAGCCAGTGCCAATGTAAGGATAATCAAAAATATTCTATTACAAACATAAATATGGATTGTCCAAGGACAATGACCATTTGGAATTATTTTCCCGGTGATAGAGATATCAACGAATATCCTCACAAGATAAAAACATATGGAAAGAGATAAGAAATAAAACACCATATTAACAAAGTTTGTTGGTGGTTCCAACTATTCAAACCAACCGGCAAGGCCATGGTTAGAATAATATGGAACAAATGGTTTCTCAAATAATATATGGGAATGCATATTAGAGAGAAACCATACCAAGCAAACTCACACAAACAAGAGCCGAAGGGTAACCACAAAGGAAAATTGGAACTTGTTTGAGCAAAGATGCCACATAGGAATAAGATAATTTACAAATATCAAACCTAAGTGGAAAACCTCGAATGTTCACATTTTGTGGGATTGTAATATGCACATAGCTTATTACTCCCCCATAATGTGATAATTCATTTTATCTAAGCAAGAGGCAAACAAAACCAACTAGAGAAATTAATGGACATTGTAGAATTTGAATTTCTCATGAATATGACATATCACATAGTAACTAGATAATATTGAAATATCAATACTAGGTGGTGTGCCTCATGTATACACATTTTTAGGTTAGTAAAGTGCACAAAGCATATTACTCCCCCAAAATGGAATAGTCCATTAATCTCTCAAAAGAGCCAATTGAAATCAACATAAGATTCAATAAAGACTCAACACAAAGTTTACACATATATGAAGCGCACATTAACATACACAAACTTGATTGCTCAAGGTAAGTAATAAGCACAACATATACAAGCACATGCTAGGAACAAAACTAACACATGCAAGGGAGCAAGCAACTTTCAATGTATATATAATTTAAATACAAGTTACCGCAAGAAGGAGAATGGATATGAGATAGATATGTGATAATCCATTTGGCTTGACTTGATGAAATATAAACATGAAGATCCCTTAATTCTTCAAATGATAGCCAAGTCACCAATGCCCTCCATCACAACCTATTGATCAATTTTGAGCTTGTTGGTCCCCAACCAAGTTGGGTCCTAAGAGGTTAGTCACAATAGGCTTGGCAACCCAAATGTTCTTTTTCTTAACACCACTTTGAGTTCCCACATATTTGGCAAACACATTTCCAACTCTATCCTTTCTAAGTGAATAAGCATCATCATTAAGATGGGGTTGGATAGGTTACCGAATAGTGCATGAAGAAGCAAAGTGACCCTTGCCACGACAAAGGTAGCAACATCGACTCTTTTCTTTCTTCTTAATAGGCTCATCAACTTGAGGGGCATTTGCTTGAGTCTTCTTAGGAGGTGACCTTTGTTCAACTCGTGGTTGAGCACGAGATTGATTAAGAGGCCGCTTCCCTAGTTGCCTTCTCACTAAGAGTCTTCTTCTTCATTGGGCAATCCCTAACATGGTGCCCTTCAATCTTGCACTTGAAGCAAGTAATCTTGGCCAAATTCTTGACTTGTTCTTGGCCCTTCTTATTGCTACTCTTGGACATGTTCTTGATATTGGAGTTGAATCCAAGTCCACTCTTGTCATTGGGGGATTTTTGCACACTCAACATGTTGTCAAGTGTGGCCTTCCCTTTATGACGCTTCTCCACATCTTTCTTCAAAGAAGTGGCTTGTGCCTTGTGCTCTTTAGTCTTCCCTACAAGGTTAGTAACTACACAAGCACTAGTGGAAGTTGAGGCTTCATTGTTAGAGCAACTAGGCACAAAATGTAATTCAACATATGATTTAGCACTAGTGTGAGATGAAGAATTACAAGGACTAGCACATGGAATTGTAGCATTTTTAGTAGAAGTTGTGCCATTGTCCACATGAGGCACACTAGATATTACCTTGGTAGCAATAGCCTCATGAGCTAACTTTAGCTTCACGAGATATGAGAAGATCTTCATGAGAGCTCGAGAGCATCTCATGGCTTTCTTCCAATATCTCATAATTGCTAGTTAGCAATTTAAGTTGAGCCCTTAGCTCAACATTCTCCTTTAAAATGGATGCTTCACAAGAAATAGAGTTAGTAGCACAAGCATCATCATTAATAGCAATGGGAGAACAAGTAGAAAGCTCTTTTATTAATTGAGCTTGGAGTTGATCATGAGACTTAGTGAGATGTGCAAGAGAATCTTCCAAGGACTTGACATCCTTTTCAAATTTCGCATTAGCCTCAAGGAGTCTAACAATTTCAACAACAAGCTCTTCATTTTTTATTTTAAACTCATTAGCCACCTTGAGAGCTCTATCATGGGTTTCATTTACTTAGATGACTCTAGAGTAAATGTCTCCTCAAGAAATTTCTTGGTGGTTTGTTCTTCTTCAAGAAGCTTCCTCAAGATCCGCAATCATGTTCGCATAATCACGTTCGCGGCTAAGACTTTCATCTTCACGAGCTTCCAAATTTTCAATAGTAATCCCTCGCTCAACAAGGGTGCTCATGATTTCATGGAGGTTCTCACAAGCATTTTTATTATTTGAAAGAGCATTAAGAACCATTAGACCTTTCTTATTAAAGTAAGCATCATCTTCTTCATCATCATCATTATTGTCATGATCATCACTACTTGACGATTTAGAAGATATGCAAGGACTATCAACACAAGCATGTGAAACATTTATAGTTCTAGATGTGTTTAAGTCCAAAGATAAATCATTGCAATAAGGGAGATTACCTTCAGTCAGTTGGCGAAGGATGGATGCACATGCAACGGTCATGAGCGGGGCGAGCGGGGCGACTGGGGCGTCCGGAGCGACCGGGCCTGCCGGGGGCCCTTCTCCGGCCAGCTCGCCGGTGATCGGCGGATCTCTCTCGCCGTGGATGGGTAAGTTTTGGGTCCTGGCCTCCGATTCTGCGGCGGAGGAGGAGGAGGAGGAGAGCATCTCGGCGGCGTCGGATCAGGACTTGAGCTACTGGTGTAGTACCCCGACGAGTGTTTCTCCTTTGTTTCTTCGGGAGAAGAAACGATCTAAGCGGGAGGCTAAGATCAAGCGGCAAAGATGGGCGGCGAGGGTGCTGCGGAGTTCGTCTCCGGTGAGGTTTGGTTCTCCTCCTACGCACTTCACCGTCAGTCGTGGGGTTCAACGAAGAGGTTTGTCCTCTTTGAAGGTGCCTGTCATGTCTCCAACTGTGGATGCATGTTCCGACGGCGGCTCCGATGGCTGGACGCTGGTTCAGCGGGGTCGTCGTGCCAGGCGCCGATCGGTGGCTGGTGTGGTGGCGGGGTCTCCGCCGACGAGGTACTCCGGCGCGATCCGATCTCAGAATTTGAATTTTGAGCGATCGTTGGCTCGTGAGGTGGACCGTTCTTGGCCCACTATGCATGGTGGCCCATCTGATCCGTCTCACGTCTTGGGCCGATCGGCGATTTACGCTCATAAGGGTTTGTCCCGAGAGTCGTCTTCTTCTCCAGCGCGCCGGGTATTCTCGTTTAGGGATCGCACTCGGCGGCTAGGGTTTACGTGGGAGTTCTATTCCTCTCCTGCTCCCTTGGTGTCTATGGCGAATCGTGGGGGTGGTCGAGGCGGGGTTGATCGAGGAGGAGGATATGGCGATCGTGGTGGCGGTGGAAACTACCCAAGGCATGGATATGGCGGTGGGTTTCCGCCGGCCGCCGGTTTCAACAACTTTGAAGAGGGAGGGCCGAGTGGGAGTTCTGGTCATGGTGGTGGCCGTGATCCTCGCTATTCTGATGGAACTGGTGGCCAGTTTGGAGGCAATGGAGGACAGTTTGGCAATAACGGGGGTCAGTTTGGTGGTTATGGTAATGGTGGTGCTGGTTTTGGCAGTGGCAATGGGAGACAATTCAACAATGATGGTCAATTCTCTGGGTGGCAGGAGGGCAATGGGGACCATTTTGGCAGATTCAACACTGGTTCGTACACGGCAAATGGCCGGAACCGTGGAGGTAACTATCGAGGTCGTGTTGATTTTCGTCGTCCTACGAATCGTAATTTTGATGGTGGGCGTGCTGTCACCGGTGCTGGGGGGGCGACTTATCAACCTGTGGTTCGCACTTCTTCGGCGCCGTCTCGGCAGTCCGGTGAGACTATTCCGTCTCCGGCAGCGCCTGTTGTGCCTGCTATTGCGGATGCGCCTATTGCTGCTAGTGAGGATCAGGTTACGGCCACTGCTACTGCTCTGTTGCCGATTGCTCGGCAACTCGTGGGTCCTGTGGGGCAGATTTCTTCCGAGGTTGATGATCAGGGGGCAGCCAAGAAAGGGAAGAAGAATGACAAGGTCAAGTGCTATCGGTGTGGTTT
Organism: Puccinellia tenuiflora; assembly: GCA_012064385.1. Classification (NCBI taxonomy): domain Eukaryota; kingdom Viridiplantae; phylum Streptophyta; class Magnoliopsida; order Poales; family Poaceae; genus Puccinellia; species Puccinellia tenuiflora. The sequence goes on along the minus strand of QRDG01000165.1, from coordinate 734,033 downwards.
TGCTGGACATGTGTTATCCGATTGTAAGGTAATCATATGTGACTACTGTGAAAAGGTGGACCATGTTTCGGATGTGTGTCCTCTGCTGAATGTGCCCAAACCTCAAATTGTTGTTTATGGTCATGCACATGACAGCCTTATGTTCTTTGAGCTGGTTAGTACTGATTCATATAAGCCCAAGACTGAAAACACGAGGTATGGAGTTGTCACGGTTGTTGGTGGCGATATGACGCCACCACAAGTCATTCGGCAACTACAGCGTCTTGTTCCGGTTGAGCAATATCAGTGGGAGGTTACCCAGGTTGGTCATAACGTGTTCAAAGCTTTGTTTCCCTCAAAGGCTGAATTGGACCGTTTAAAGGTTTTTGGAACGTTCAAGGTGCCAAATAGTTCGTGTGAGTTGACTGCTGATTATTGGGCCTCAGGTTCTGAGCCAACAGAGGAGCTGCCTCAAGTGTGGATTCGGATGAAAGGAATTCCTCCTCGTGAGAAGGGGGATTTTTTGGCTTTATGGGGGTTAGGGACTCTGTTTGGCAAACCGATTAAAGTTGATATGGCCTTCACAAGGAAACATGGGGTCTTGCGGATTCTTGTGGGATGTGTTGATCACACAAAAATTGCTAAAAGTCTTCCTGTGCTCATTAAAGGGAAATTTTATAAATTGACTTTTGAGGTTGAGCCTCAAAACCTTGATTTTGAGATAGATGCCACCATGACGGATTATGATCCTGAGATTGATGATGAACCTAGTGGTGGGCCGGCGAATGGGAATGTCAATAACCAGCTAGGATCCAGTGTGCAGAAGAGCGGAGATGTTAATGCTACAAATGATAAGGATACTCAAAACTCTTCGAGTGGTAATGAGCCAATGGGACGTCAACATTCGAGTCTTGGTGGCGTATCCTTCTCACCGTTGCTGAGGAAACAGTTTGCGATGGTTCGGCAGAGTTTGTCTCCACCGCCACCAAAGTCTGGGATGGTTATTTACTCACCTCTCTTGCAAAAGCAATTCGGGTTGGGGTCAAGTGATCATGTGGATCAAGATGTTGATCGTGTTCATGAGTTGATCACTAACAAGAGATCTTCGTCTAAGGTATTGGCTCGCATTTCTCCAAAAAGTTTGTCTTTTGATTCTGATGATGGGGTTCACCTTAATGGTTTTGAGGTTTTGACACCTCGGGTTTTGTCCCCTCGTACTTGTGTTGATGATTGTGAGGGTGATCATGATTATATGCAGGTCCAGGGTCCCAATGAGATGGGAGATTTGGATACCAGGATGATGGTGCTATCTACTCCCTCGGCGCCTCTGCATGATGTTGAGCCGTCTCTGGGAGTGTCTGCCGCGACAGGAGTTCTGCCAATTTTCTCTGCTGCGGCAGAGTCAAATGGTGGTGTTTCGGCTACCGCGGCACTGATTTCTGGGAATTTCTCTGCCGCGGCAGAGAGTTCTGGCCGTGCCCTTTTGATCCAAGCTGAGAGGTCTCTTCTGGTGAATGGCAATGATTCTGGGTTGATGTCCGCACCTCTTTCCTTATCACCTATGCATGGAGCAAAGGGTGATCGGGAGGGGTCTGCCGTGGCAGAACTTTCGCCGGTTTCTTCTGCCGCGGCAGAGGAAACTGAGAAGGTTTCTGCCGAGGCAGATTTTTGTGTTTCCGATGATGTGCTGATAGAAAGGGGTTCAACGTCGGATGTTGGTGCTACACCGGTTATCTCTGATTGCAGCCCGGTGTCAAGACCAGCTCTGGAGAAGGTTATCGCTTATGGCGGGATTGAAAAGCCTACTTCTTTGGGGCTGCGCTCAAGTGAACGTCTATCTGCTCAACATAATGCAGATTCAACCGTTATGGAGAGAGCTGTTTTGAGGGCTCAACAGAGGGACACAGGTAATTTACAAGATCCTAAGCTCTCTTTTCTGTCTTTAAATAATGCGGATGTTATTGCTAGAGCCTCAAAGCTTGGTGTTTCGTTAGGTCAATCACCTAGTCAAGTTGCTGGTTCTGTTGATTTGTTAAGAGAAACTGAAAAATCTAGATCAATTATTTTTCTCTCTAATAATTTAGATAAGCTTGATGGGGGGGATCATAATAGTTTAGTCATGACAAAAGCCTTAAACCTTTGTGATGAAAAGGATGTCGGTTTAGAGGATGATGCCGAGGATCATTTGGATTCTTTTCTGAAACCGACAAAATCTACTAGGAAGTGTATGGCTAAAAAAGGTGTTGACCTTACTGTTAAACGAAGAAGTGCTCGTATTGAATTTCTTAAAAAGGTGTCCAAATGAAGGGTATGATTTGGAATAGTGATGGTTTTGGGGACATAGGAAAGCATTTTACAGTTAAAGAAGCGATTAGAGAGCAGTCTCTTGACTTTGTGGCTATTATAGAAACGGGGAGGGGAGATTTCGCGTCTCCTTTTCTTGATCATTTGGCTAGTGGGTTTCACTTTGTGTGGTATGTTTTACCTCCTCATGGCAGATCGGGTGGAATTTTAGTTGGCTTTAACGATGCAGTGTTCACGGTACAAGATGTGGTATCTGGAGACTTTTGCATCAAGTTTCGGTTAAAAAACAAATCTGATGGTTTCCTTTGGTCTTTGGTTATTGTCTATGGGGCAGCTCAGGAGGAGTCTAAGCATTTATTTCTTGCGGAGTTGGTCCGAATTTGTGATAATGAACCTCTTCCCATGTTGGTGGGAGGGGACTTTAATATTATACGAAGACCGGCAGAAAAGAATAACGATAATTTTGACGCCCTTTGGCCCTTTGTGTTTAATGCCATCATAGAGAGTCTTGACCTACGAGAGATTGATCTCTCTGGACATCAATTTACTTGGGCTAGCCGCCGGGAGGTTCCAACATTTGAAAAGTTGGATCGCTTCTTGGCTAGCGTTGAGTGGGAACAGAAATTTCCGTTGGTTAATGTTCATGCGCTAACGCGGACAGGCTCTGATCATACCCCCCTGATTATTGATTCGGGAGATCAGGCTCATTTAGGAAACAAATCTCACTTCTCTTTTGAACTATCTTGGTTGCGAAGAGAAGATTTTTTTGAGATGGTAGCTCATGAGTGGATATCCACCGTGGGAGGATCCACGGCTATCGAAAGGTGGCAGCATAAAATCAGGCATTTGCGTCAATTTCTTAGGGGTTGGGCGAAAAACATTAGTGGTGAATACAAAAAACAAAAAGAAAAACTGCTTCGGCTCATTGATGAGTTAGATATTAAAGCGGAGACTACTCCCTTATCTCTGTCCGAAAGGGAGGCCAAGAAACAAGCTGATGTATGTATTGCCCGGTTAAGAAGGGATGAGGAAGCCAAATGGGCTCAACGGGCAAAAGTTAAACATGTCCAACAAGGGGGAGATAATACTAGGTATTTCCATCTTATTGCTAATGGGAAACATAGAAAAAAGCGTATATTTCAGTTAGAACAAGATGAAGGAACGATTGTGGGAGAAAATAATTTGAAAATCTTTATCTCAGAATTTTATAAGAAGCTATTTGGGGCACCAATGCCAAATAATTTTTCGATGGACGAATCTATGGTACATGATATGCCTCAGATTTCGGCTCAGGAAAATTCTCTTTTAACTAGTTGCTTCACCGAAAAGGAAGTTTGGGAGGCTATATCACAAATGGAACATAACAAAGCTCCTGGACCAGATGGGTTCCCTGCGGAGTTTTACCAAAAATTCTGGCCGATTATTAAAACAGATTTGATGCAATTGTTTGCACAACTTCATAGTGGTGACTTGCCTCTCTTTCGGTTGAATTATGGTATTATTACTCTGCTGCCCAAAAAGGAAGATGCGAGTAGGATAGAACAATATAGACCTATTTGTCTTTTAAATGTGAGCTTCAAAATTTTCACGAAGGTTGGTACAAATCGTGTGTCTTTGTTGGCACAAAAAGTTATACGACCTACACAATCGGCTTTTATCCCAGGGAGGAATATTCTTGAAGGGGTAGTGGTTCTTCACGAAACAATACATGAATTGAAAAGGAAAAAGTTAGATGGTGTCTTATTCAAGATTGATTTTGAAAAGGCATACGATAAGGTGAATTGGAAATTTCTCCAACAAACTTTACGAATGAAGGGTTTTGATCCTAAGTGGTGTGATTGGGTAGCTAGATTCGTACAAGGTGGGAGCGTTGGGATTCGTGTAAATGATGATATTGGTCATTATTTTCAAACTCTCAAGGGTCTTAGGCAAGGTGACCCCCTCTCTCCAGTATTGTTCAATCTTGTGGCTGATATGCTCGCTGTTCTTATTGCAAGAGCAAAGGAGGATGGACAGGTAGGTGGACTAATTCCTCATCTTGTTGATGGAGGGGTGTCCATCTTACAGTATGCGGATGATACGATTCTGTTCCTTGAGCATGATTTGGAAAAGGCAGTTAACATGAAATTAATCCTTGCCATTTTTGAACAATTATCGGGGCTTAAAATTAATTTTCACAAGAGTGAGATTTTTTGTTTTGGCAAGGCTAAAGAAGTTGAGAATGATTACCGTCATATTTTTGGATGTGAGGTTGGTTCTTTACCTTTTAAATATTTAGGGATACCAATTCATTATAGAAAACTGTTAAACAAGGAGTGGAAAGCGATTGAGGATCGTTTAGAGAAGAAATTGAGCTCTTGGGCTGGTAAGCTTCTCTCTTATGGTGATAGGTTAGTTCTTATAAATTCAGTTCTCACAAGTTTGCCCATGTTCCTTTTATCCTTTTTTGAGATACCTGTTGGGGTTCGAAAAAGATTAGACTACTTTAGACGTCGCTTCTTTTGGCAGAGTGACCAACATAAAAGGAAGTACCACCTAACTAAATGGAATATTATCTGTCGACCTAAAGATCAAGGGGGCTTAGGTATTCAGATGTTGGAGATCAAAAATCAATGCTTGTTAAGCAAATGGCTTTTCAAGTTATTGCATGAAGAGGGAATGTGGCAAGAGTTGTTAACTAATAAATACCTTGGTGGTAAAACTTTATCTCAAGTTGTGAGTAAACCATCCGATTCACCTTTTTGGAAGGGAATCCTAAAGGTCCAACGTGTTTTCTTTGCCAATGGGTCTTTTACAATTGGTAATGGACAAGGTACTAGGTTCTGGGAAGATGCATGGCTTGGTGATACTCCATTGTCTTCCCAATACCCATCCTTATTCAATATTGTTCGTCATAAAAATGTATTGGTGGCGGATGTGCTGGCAAATAACCCTTTGAATATTGAATTTAGAAGGGCTTTAATTGGACAAAAATGGAATGCCTGGACTAATTTAGTAGAGAGACTAATGATGGTTTCTCTAACGGATGAGGCCGATGTTTTTAAATGGAGGTTGACTCCATCAGGTTTGTTTTCAGTTAAATCTTTGTATTCTCAATTAATGGATGGTCACACTCCCTTTTTAAGAAAATACCTTTGGAAACTAAAGGTTCCTTTAAAAATCAAAAATTTATGTGGTTTGTCCACAGAAAAGTCATTCTCACAAAGGACAATTTAGCAAAAAGACAATGGAATGGATGCAAGAGATGTGTTTTTTGCCAGGATGATGAATCGGTAGAACATCTTTTTATCTCTTGTCCATTAGCTAAGAACATTTGGAGACTCATACATTTCACTTATAATATCACTCCACCGGATAGTATCTCTAATATGTTTAGTGATTGGCTGGTCGGGGTTGATAAACAATCTAAAGCCCACATTCGCATTGGTGTTTGTGCTTTCTTATGGACTTTGTGGAACTGTCGAAATGATATTATTTTTAACAAGACAGGAGATGTTCATTTTTTGCAGGTGGTCTACAAAGCGTCCTATTGGATCAATCTTTGGTCTCTTCTCCTACCCTTGGAGCAACGTGCTCTTATGGAGTCTGGATGCACACGGTTGATGGCGGTCGTTCGGGCTATCTTCAACCGGGGTGGCTGGTGCCATGCTAGAAGATTAGATAATGGCTAGTCTTGTAGCACCTTCTTATCCTTTGGTCAATACCTGTGGCCAATGTGGTTTTCTTGCTGAGGCTTGTAAACTGTGTTACTGAATTATTTGTTTGCAATAAATGGCCGTATGCATCATTTTGATGCAGAGGCCGGGACGACCCCTTTTCTAAAAAAAAAATCATTGCAATAAGTTAGAGATGAAATATCATCTATAGGAAGCTCACTATCATCATTGCAAAATTTATCCCTACTCACCATTGCATTATTTTGAGGCTTGCCACATGTAGGTGAGGTAGAAGAAGTTGAGAACTCATTACGCCCGGAGGGGGAGGGAGAATAAGCATTCTCACTATCAATGGACACACCATAATTGTCTTGAAGCTTGGTCCATAGCTCATGAGCACTCCGATAAGGAGAGATCGACAAGGCAACTGCATTTCTTAAAGACATGAAAACAACTTTAGAAGCTTGAGCATCTAGATAAGAATTTTCCTCATCCTCCAAAGATAATATTTTCGGATCCTTTGGAGGAGGAAAACCCATATCTAAGATTTGCTCTATAGATGGATCAATGTCCCTAAAATAATTAAGCATGCGATTTCTCCAATCATTATAATTAGTGTCATCGAATATTAAAGAGGCATTGTGCACTAAACCACTAGACGACATCTTTACTCTCTAGGCCGTGAAGCCCTATAAAGAGAGAACCTGCTCTGATACCAATTGAAAGGACACGGATGTCGCCTAGAGGGGGGTGAATAGGCGATTTAAAATTATTACGGTTAAGGCTTGAATAAATGCGGAATAAAACTAACGTTTTATTTATCAAGCCAAAACCTAAACTAGCTAGGTTCACCTATGTGCACCAACAACTTATGCTAAGCAATATAATCAACTAGGTGATAGCAAGATGTATGACTTTAAGCTCAATGTCTATCACAAAGTAAATAGCATAAGTAAGAAGCTCGGGTATAGAAATACCGAGGCACTTGGAGACGATGATTTATCCCGAAGTTCACTTCCCAATGGAAGCTAGTCTCCGTTGGAGCGGCGCGGTGTTCACCAATGTGAAACACCGAGTAGCCTTGATATGGCACACCGTATCTCCGTTGTGTCTTACCACCAATGTGGCGAGGCACTTGTCACTATGTTGCCGTTGAGGTTGACAATTAGAACCTTTACAAGGATGAAGCTCACTCCACAAGTTGGAGGGTCTTCACCAAATGCACCGAGCCACCAAGACTCGATGACCAAGGCCGAGGCACACACCACAACTCAATTGGTGGCTCCCGACAATGTCTTCGTAGCTACCAAAGCTCCGAGACCAACAAGGTTGGGCCACCCTCCACAACCTAATTGGAGGCTCCCAACAAATCCCGTGAGCCACCAAGACTCCGAGAAATCAACAACCGTCTAGGGTACCAACGTGCCCTAGAGGAACAAGCTCTAGGGCACCAAAGCACCCAAGAGTAAAAAGCTTCTCAACTTCACTTCCACGTATCACCGTGAAGAACTCAAACCGATGCAACTAATTCAATGGCAAGAACACACTAAGTGGTCAAGTCCTTCTCTCCGAAATCCAACCAAAGCAACTAATGCTATGGAGGGATTTAAGAGGAAGAACAAGGAGAAAACACAAAGCAACTCCAAGACTTAAATCAAAGATGTTCCCCTCACTTAGAGGAGATATGGTTTGGTAGAATAATAGATCTAGGCCTTCTCCTTCAATCCTCCAAAGATCAACGAGTTTGGGTGGAGGGATTGGGAGATCTATGTGTTTTGAGCTCTTGCAACAATGGAGAGAGAGAGAGAGAGAGAGAAGGAGCTCAATGGGCTGGAGGAAGGAGGAGGGGTATAAATACCCCTCCCCAATAATTGAGCCGTTGGAGGCAATTTCTTGTGTGTGCAGGGAGGCCGGCCTTGCTGGGTCCGAGGCTGGGTCCGAGGCTGGCCTGGAATCTTCACGCGCAGGGAAGCCAGCCTTGGGCCCGGCCTAGGCTGGCCAAACTGCAGGGAGGCCGGCCTTGAGCCCGGCCTAGGCTGGCCTCGCAGTGTTGGAGGCTGGGCAGGTGCTAGAGGCAGCCAGCCTTGACCCCGGCCTTGAGCCCGGCAAGGCTGGCCAAACTGCAAAACGTTCGATACTGAAAATGCAATAACTTTTGTATCCGGACTCCGTTTTCAATGATCTTGGGCTCGTTAGAATCACCACAACGAGCACAAGATTATGCATAGAAACATCATTGTCCAACATGGGAGGGTAAACCAAATGGGGAAATGTTAGATCACTCTCTAAATGAATAACCGGTAAACCCCCAAAATCAAAAATGCAATAAGTTTTTCATACAAAATCCATTTTTGATGAACTTGAGCTTGTATTGAAGATCAAGACAAGCTCTAAAACCTCATCTATATAAAAGTCACATAAGAATAGGCAATGGAGATTTTGGTATGGGTGGGAAGGTGTGAACCTTTCCTCACTAGTGAATTAGCAAAATCTCCACCACCTAAAATGCAATAGACGATGCAACAAATTCCCTTTTCGGTGAACTTGGTCTTGTCATGACAAGCACGACAAGCACCAAGACCACACCACGATAAGAGCCAAATAAGAACCAATAAATATGATTGCAAGGATGCAAAGGTTTGAGCTCTCTACGACCGATACGCTAAAGCTCACTTGAGAGCCCCTCTTGATAGTATGGTTACCTATCCTAAAAACCCGGTCTCCCAACTACACCGCGAGACCGGTAAAATAGAAACCCTATCAAGATCATACCTTTGCCTTGAGCATTCCACTTGAGCTAGATGATGACAAGCTTGATCTCCTCTCAAGTGGATCACCTTTCTTTGCCTTGCGCATTCCACTTGAGGTAGATGATGACAATCTTGATCTCCTCTCAAGTGGATCACCTTTCTTGATTACGCTCCGCTCGGTGAAGCCTCGCATATTGCTCCCCCATACACCAATATGGGAGAGACACTCTTTCGCATATCTTCACATGCCTTTATCTTCTATGTTGATCAATTTACACATATCCTTGATCAACATATAACCTTCTTCTTTTAGCCTTGACTCCAACATATGGAGTACAAGCATTCCTTATGGACCAACACTACAAATATAACTCAAAGCACACATTAGTCCATAGAGATTGTCATTAATTACCAAAACAACACATGGGGGCAACCATGCACTTTCACCACCACCCTCTCGCTGGTGCTTCACGCCCCCGGAGCTGCTGTGTTGCCGCGTCTGGCAGTGCGGCCACCATCCCCCGTGGTGCCGCCCCGCGCGTGGTTGGATACATGCCGGGCCCCGGCGTCGTCACCGTCGGCAACGGGCCCAACCGTCACCTCCAGCACGGTGTCCCCTCGTGATTGAGCTCGATGGCACCTGGAGCCACTATCAGTGAGAGTAAATTGTAATCCCGGTCGGGATTTTTCTTTCCCAGTGCACCAAACAGCTCCAGGGTTCGATTTAGACCGGGATCCAATAGTTTGGAGTACAAATGATAGGGATTTCGATTTCAGGGTTTGATCCGCTGGACCTCTACAGGTTAAAGGTTTAAAATGAACTTTTTCCATCTCATAGTGACAGCGTGAAACACAAACGACCAACTCACAACATCTTTTGCACTTCTCTGCCCAGGATCGAGACACTTCCGATGTTTTGCAGCGATCGATCCAAATAACTATTCTTGTAGTTTTCATCTGTAGGATCGAGACATTTCCTATGTTTTAATGGAGAGAAAAGTGTGAAAATAGACATAGAGAATAGGATAGAGGCAATCGGCGCGGCTCACGAGGGCACGAGGGTCGGCTGTATTCCTTATATATTGACCAGGTTAGGGTCTTACATCTTGTACAACACGTGCACAATACTAACTAACTAAACAACTCCGATCTAATCCATACTTGTGGCTGCTAACTGCTAACTACTGTTAGGTATACACAATATATTGTAACACCCTCCCTCAATCTCAACTGTCTAACAAGTTGAGATTGCGCTTATACCATCGAAATGCAGGTTCTAGAAGCAATATCCGCAACTTGATCCGTGGAGGACATGAACCTGATCACCAGTTGCTTCTGCGAGACTCTCTCTTGTACAAATGAAAATCCACCTCAATATGTTTAGTACGAGCATGGAATACCGGGTCTGCTAAGAGATAAGTGGCTCAAATGTTGTCACACCACATGACTGGAGCTCGAGACTGCTGAACGCCTAGCTCACCAAGAAGAGACCGAACCCATATAAGCTTTGTTGTAGCATTAGCAAGTTCTGTACTGGATCTGGAAACAGTGGCTTGTTTACGAGCACTCCAGGTGATCAAATTTCCACCAAAGAAGATAGCATCTCCCACTGTTGATCGCCGGTCATCCACATTACCTGCCCAGTCAGCATCAGAGAAGGCTGACAGAAGATCATCAGAAACTGAATGAAGAGATAGATTACCTGCCCACTGTTTGGGTGCTGGGTCCACCAGTGACAGCACCATCTTGATTTTGGGTGGGGTAGTCGGGACGGGGATTGCCATGGCGGCGGCGGCACGCGAAGATTGTGGTAGTGGCATCTTTGATGTGCGGCGGCGGCGGCGAGCACACCCAACCGGAAAATAGCGGCGGGCCGGTGCTGGGGTGTTCGTCATATCACATTTTTTCCCTGGTGTGGAATATTCGTCCGCCCGCGGAGTAGTCCGTCCATGTTAATTGCTATCTACAATCATGGCCTCTGATTATATCGATTTAAACTGTTAGATCTGGTTGAGTGGGATGATCTAGTGGTACTGACCAATCTGGGTACACTTAGTTGGGTGGTTCTAGGAAAGACCACGTTTGCTTGTTAGTAAAGTTAGACCGTAGAGCCACGCTAGAGTGTGATGGTACTCCCTATCTTTCTTAGTACTCCCTATATTTTGCCGGGGGGAATGCGACCCATCCATGCACGACAAAGGGAAAATGTGTTTTCTTACTGTCAGTTCTCTTGTGTAACGTACACCGTTCTGGAGGTTGTACGTACAAGGCTAGTGCGTACCGATCGAGATTTATCATATGTTTTCCGTCAGTCATGGATCATTTTATGTGGTCCCTTGTAGAAGAGTGAGATGAGAAACGAGGTATGTATGCATCATGTGCTGCAACTCAGATAAGAGAATGCACCTGGACAGTAAAAGAGACACGACAACGGGACATGGTGGGCACGGTACGAAGTCGCCACACATGCATGAACGTGGCTTAACTCTTCTTTTTTTTTTTTTGCATATCTAGCTACAGTATTTCCAATGTCCGGATCTCTTTCTAAATACTTGAGAAATGCAGTAAAATTAGGATATATATTACTTAGCTGTAGTATTCAGCCCCGAAGTTTCTAAAAAAAAAAATTGAAACAGTGTCTTAGCTTATAGACCATTCAACGGTATGGATCACATGAGATCGCAACGTGATTCGCCATCTGCCGGGGAGATTGAGAGCGGGAATAATTATGTGTGTAAATGTGTGTATCGTGTGCTGCAGACAAAGTGTGTGGAGTGAGAATAATTTGTCAGTCGTGCATCCTCCTCGCGGGTGTGTTGCTGCCGCTCCTCGCCAACGGGCTATATATTATTTTTTTCTAAAATAGGGAAAAGCTTCAAAGGGTTTGGATAATATATTAAAACTTCAACGGTACTGTACAAATTATAAAAAGGACCTCCAAAATTAGAACAATTTGGAAAGGGTCCTTCATAATTACAGAACAGACCCTAGACGAAAGATGTAGAAAGCTATTGGGTCCTCCAATTCGCCACGGAAGATCACAGGGTGGCCTCCCTCACCAGCATCGGGGACAAGACCACTTGGTGTAGGGAGGAAATGGGGCACCACTACGAGTCCTCCGGAGGGCCTCCGATGGAAGTTGTTGAACACCTGACGCAATGCCGTCGTCAAGGTTTGGAGCTGCTACCCGTCAACATAGTGAGACGGTAGCCAAACATAGGCCATCGAGGATGATCTCCAACTACGAGCAATATCGAATCTTTCCCGGCGTCCTCCGAAACCACATGCCACCACGACGAACTGCTCCTTCTCCTCACCACCACGGCAGGCCAGAAGGAGAAGCAGCACAGTTGTGCTCCAGGTACATAAGAAGCCACACCATCACTTATTGAAACAAGCCACCCATTCGCCTTCCACCTTGGAAGCACGTCGGAGGCACTCAGCAGCCACCACCGAGGGCCGCGCTACAATGGCAGAACCAATGATCTCGAGAGCCGTGTAGCGCCCCGACCCCAGAACTATGCAATGAAGCTTTGTGCAACCGGTCATGCTACACAATCGAAGGTTACTGGGTTTACCAATACCAGGCCAAAACCTTTGGCAGGCGTGCTCGGAATGGATCATCGGCACGCAACACTTCGATCATGCCATAAGCTCAGACATAGCTATAATGCATAATAAAGAGATCAAGACTTGTAGAACAACTGGCATAGACTCTACGACACAAAGATTCATATAGCAACTCATATATAAGAAAGATACAAATATTACACACAAAAGGTCACAGACCCAACAATTCATCATGCGGAAGCGAAGTAGTGTTGTCTGACAACAAGATCCAAAATATGGCCTAAGAGGCCTACAGATAAACAATCCCAGCCAGCTTGTTCCACGGTCCCAAGCTGCCACCTGGGAACCCCGAACTACTCGTCGACGTCCACGAAGAACCCACCTGTGTGCTCGGTGTCGTCCTCCTCTGAAACAAATTAATAAAGGCGGCAAAGAGAGACTGAGTACGACGTACTCGCAAGTTTAGTAGGGCGATATAGGCCCAATAATGACGGAGGCTCTAAAGCTGTATATGTATTTATTTTTGCATAAAGCTAATTTTCATTTACAAGAAAAGAAATGACCCATGGCATCGTCTACTCAGAATATTTTCATTAAAAGGGGTAAGAGAGTAAACTTTCAACCTTGGTTCTCATCGAACCAACTTGTAGCCAGAAACACTCATCTCCACCAAAGGCACTCCCTCGAATCCCACTCGAGGAAATGAACCTTTTGTCACACGTTGTAATGCAACCTTTAGCTGCCAAATTTTAATTAGGTTAAGATTCTCTATGGTCTCGTATATCCGTTCCCAAGTCGTCCATAACCGCGGACACGGCTTTTCGAAAAGATTTAACCCTGCAGGGGTGTACTACTTTACCCATTGGTACCGTCCGGCTCGCCTAGTTAGCTCTCTTCCGGGGAAAGCTGGCAAGTGGTCGCGGTTAAACCTTTATCTCGCGTGAGACTATCCAAGAACATCTGTGGCGATAGGGCAAGTTTACCCAGCCTATTTCAGCCCCTGCCCCCATCGCCACGTCGTAACACCACAAACACCCTCTTCATCGCGCCTCGTCCACCTGCAACTCACACGCAAATGGAAATCGCAAATCTAGAGGATCCTTGGATACGCCCGCACAAGTTATTCAGTTAGTAAGGAGCCCATACTCCCACCAATGGCAGCACGCTCGATCTTGAGTCTAGAGACAAGAACTCGCACCTAGGGGCAAGAATGAGGCAACCCACCATCCCCGATGGCAACTCATCCAAGCCTTTTAAGCAAATTAATTAAGTACCACACTTCACCACCATGTCCGAAACATTCCATCAACATCAACAATTATGGAATTTAATCAACGGACATAATGCCTTTGACTAAGCAAGGCTAAGCATAGCTGAGCATATAGATACAACAATTATATCCTTGTCACCGGCCAACACATCAAGCCTATGGTTCATAGGAGGGAAAGCATGTGATGGTTCGGGAAAAACATGCAATCATAGGATACTCTAATATTGACCAAAATTGACATTGGAATCGAATGCAATATTATGGTGGATAAAATAAGTTTATAAAACAATAGGATGATAGAATGGCAAGAAGGTTAGGTTATCTCTTACCTTGCTGCCAGGGCGTGTAGTACGGCTCGTCGGTGTAGGTAGGGTTAACCTCCACTCCGGAATCTAATCGATACCCAACAATTAAAAGAAGAACAAAATAAATCACACGAAGACAAGTGCAATGCACAAACACATGATGGCATGACAAGTTTATGAAGAGATAGCATCATTTAATTTATCTAACAATTTAAATGGAGTTCCAAATAATTAGTGCAATTATTTGGAAACAACCCCATATTTATCTTAGTGACCACATTATTTATAATTTATTACATTACAAAAGAAGTGGATTAAATATGCATGAACATGACATGATTAATTAGGTTTTGTTCTTCCGATCATTTTGGTACCTATTTGTAATTTTCCGAGTCTCGATGAATAAGTAGTGAATTAAATAATTAATTAAATTTAAATCTTTTAACCAATTTATGAATAACATCAAATAAATATATGTGATCATGATTTGATATTACCATGATTTGATAGCATTTGAAGCACTGATCATTTTGATACTTTATTCATAATTTTTGGTTAATTAAAATAACAAGTTATGAATTTTCCCGAATTTGGTATTATTAAAGCCATTTAGGGATTTCCTAAATAAAGGCAAAAATATTTACTCAAAATAGCATGGCAATGTTACCAAATAAAAGGTATTGTTTTTCTGAACAATTTGATATTTTATTTGCTATTTTTGAAGCAATAGTTAAATAGTTATTAATTGTTTTAATTTATTTCAAAACATTGTTTTTACTGTTGGGCCGGCCTCTAAATCGGCCCAGGCCGGTTTCCAGGACGGCCTCATATCCGAAACAACCGGCCTATTAGCCGGCCCAGACTGGGCACCAGGCCGGTCAAGGGCCCGAGGATGCCGGCCTCCTGGCCGGCCCAGGCCGGGTGCTAGGCCGGTTCACCATCTGAGCCAGCCGGCCTTCTGGCCGGCCCAGGCCGGGCACCAGCCCGAAGGTGCCGGCCTCATGCTGGCCTAGACAGGTACTAGGCCGGGCGGGTTTGACCCTAGGCGATGCCGCAACCGGCACGGCGCGCGGCGGTGACCGTGCTTCGGCGGCGCGCGGCTGCGGCGAGCAGACGCGCGAGAGAGAGCGAGAGGAGGGAGGGAAGGAGAGGGAAAAGGCGAGCAGATCACCCTCGGCCGTTGCTGCTCGTGGCGGGGACGGGGATGGCCGGACGGCGGCGTTGCGGTGCTCGGCGTGCAGCGGCCGGAGGCGGAGGGGAATCGATCGGTGCCGGCGAGTCCGGGCCTTCCGCCACGATTCCCTGCACAGGGAGGACGAGGTCGACGCGGCGCAGCTCAGGACGGTCTTCGATCTGCTCCTGGGTGTCTCTACCGATGGTGATACGATGGCGACGCAGCGTTTCCATGGCGGCCACTCGAGAGAGAGAGAGACAGAGGGAGGGGGAGCAGGTGAGCGAGGGGAGAAAGACTGGGGGAGAGAGAGAGCAGGCAGGTGGGCGCCGTTTCTACCACCAGCGGCCGGGGGACAAAGCGGCATGGCTCCAGTGAAGGGTGCGGCGGGGACGGCGTCGGCGGGTCGAGCTCGCTCGCGTGCTCGGTCGCTACAGAGGAAGGAGACTACACTTAGCGCATAACCCCCTGACAACATTTCCTATTTTCAGTTTAGAATGACTCCAGCTGCTTAAGGCATTTAATTAGGGCACTTAGACAAATTACAAAATTCTGAAAATATTCATGTCGCCTCCCCTTGACCTTTAGAGGCTTCACAAAAATTGGTGCCCCAAAATAAAATGTTTTGGGCCACATTTGTTCACAGGCTCTAATTATGGTAAAAAAAATTGATAATTTCCAAATATTCTTATTTGGAGCACTTAAACATTTCAATCTATTATAAAAATATTTATGGAGGCTCATAATATATTAATGAAGCTGCCCCTAATTTTATTTTGAATTTTTGGAGAGTTTAACTTGGTTTCAAAAATATAATTTGAATTGAACCAAATTGAATTCTCAAATTTATTTATTTGCTTGTTAAGAATTTAGCCTTTGGTAACTATTTATAAAATATATCCTTGAGCTTCCTGGACAATTTGGAGACTCAAGAACAATTAGTTTTACTAATTTGAGTAAAGTATTTGGTTTAAAATTTTGGGAAGGTTTTTCTTCCCTTTTTATTGTTTTCCAATTGTTGCTTTATTCAACTTAAGCAATTTAAATATATATGCCATGATGCAATGAAAAGAAAAAGTGAAAATTTGGCCCATATTTTAGGGTACAAAACTGGGGCTGTTACAAGCCGGACCTTATTGTCAGAGTTGCCCCACTATAGCTCCTTCGCCAACAATAGCTCCTTCCACATGAGCAGCATAGCGGTGAAGATGAAGCAAAGGACATTGACTAGTCTAGTCAGCAAAAGCCGACGCCCTACTCCCAATCACCACAACGGGAGCAAACATCCTACAACTACTATGTACAAGGGGGAGCCGTCCACTTCTCCCGGCCAATCTCTGGTCGGCATAGCCGTCGGAGACGAGATGCAGAAGTGTCGGTGTGCACGTGGCAACTCTCAAGAGCTGGGGAAGAAAACAAAGGGAATAATGAGAGCTATCCACCTCCCTTCAAATAATGACCGGCAGCAGGTGGCAAGCAATCGGCGGTAGGGGCCAGGTGGCGATGGACTCGTGGGAGCGGATAGTGCGAATGGTCCACATTTCGGTGTTGGTGTTGCTGCACGCCGAGTTCATCGGGCTTGCCTTGATCCTTACGTGATGCTTCTTTGGCCCTGGAAACGGGTTGCCACATTGGTCTCCTAGCTCTTATATGTGGCTTTGTTATCATCGTTCTCGGTCCTTTTACTATACGTAGACACGATCACTGCTCTGTAGTCCGGAGCAAGTGGGCAAATGTCCCTCTCCCAGCAATAGCTTGGTTTTTTCGGTGCAATGGTATCCGATGGTTTCGCACGAGGCGTAATTTCATTCATTCTCGGTAGTCTTGGTTAACTATTAGGTGTGGCTTCTCCGGTTTTCTTGCTTGACTTCGAGTTAGTTCTCGCTACCCTTTCGGATGTCGTTTTTCTTCCAATCTATTTTTGTAAGAGGGTTTTTTCATCTCATTATTGTATGGTGAAGGGGCGCTGCCAATGCAAGTCTGAAGCCAAGCCTGAATGGAAGTTGGCTCATTCCAGGAGGCAGGACAAAGCGAAGGCAAGTGGAAGAGTTGGGCAAGCGTGTTCCAAATCTGTTTGGCCCAATGACATTCAGCTAGTAGGTGTATAGGCGTTTCAAGGCTACGAGTGCACAAAGGGCAAAAGTAGTTGTTTATCCAGCCCCTTCGCTGCAAGGCATCAGCTGTTAGAATATTGTTCATTGCAGCAGTCCAAACACCGACACTTGCCAGGTGCCCAACCATCCCAGATAGATCAAAGGCGCAGTAACAGAGATAGTCGACCCCTCGAACTGAATCCGGTAAGCCGATCTTGCCGTGTATTCACCAGAAGCCTCAAAGCGCCATCTGATTGTGTCAGTCACATCAGGATTAAGGGTAACGTCGTATCCAGCATCGTGGCCAAACTGATAAGTTCCTCCAACATCTCCGGCTGTAACCCACGGTTTAGGTCCAGAATCCATTTTGTGAACGTCGGAGGTCGGAATGATGGACGTCTTTTCATTATAGGACTGGTTCCTGCCATTTACAGTACCTCACACGAGATTTGCATGTCCGCCAGCGTCCAGCTAATAGTGCGCATGTGTACTATGTAAGTGACTTGTCCAAGTTTGCGGCCGTATCGATCGATCGTAGGTAACTTGTCACATCCTGCTGGGAAGACTCTTCACAAAAACGAGCAACTTATGAATCATATGCTAGCTAAGTAGCTAGTACATAGGAATAGGACAAAGAAGGTTAAGTGTCCATGCCATTATTTTATTTTTCAAGAAAGGACGTTTTATTACTCAAAATAGTTTGATAGTTAGACCTAGTCTAATGTATAACTGAGATGCACACGACCGTACAGGTTTAACAAAACAATAAATAAAAGTGAGAAAATACAATAAGTATATTGGGTCATCTAAATATCTGGAGACTCAATCTGAAGGTCACGTGTCGTGTGAGATAAAAATATCTCTCACCGCGTCATTCAACCGGGTAGACACTTCCATACATAGCTTTGTATCCTCCACCATTTGTAGAGACAGCCATGAAGAAAGAAAATGGGTACGGTGATATATGACCTGCACAAGAGAAAAAAAAATCGTTAAAAATCTTGTAATTTTTGTACAGCCACGACGATCATATTACAGCAAGCACGCCCATCCTAATAAGAGTTCTAAACTTATAATATATGTCGTGTAGCCGGTTACCAAATACATTTACAACACTACGTGGCAAATAAAATCTAGAAAATATTTGGATAACTGACCATATATAATATAGACCTAACAAACTTGTACCGAAAAAACAAGCGGTTGATTGTTCGCATGATTTTGACATAACACAGTCCATGTCATTATAGCCTCGTTTTGTTAGTTTGAGAATTCGGATTATGTTGCCATATGGTGCACCGACATGACTCTCCAGCAGCTAACTACATCTTACATTACATAGGATACCTATATACGCATGCACCATCTGATCTATGCCTCGTACCGACAGATTTGTTCGAGACAAAGTTGGACTATAAATACCACTCGAATTAAACAATTTAGACACACCAAGCAAGACTGCCATCCAACACGTACAGGTCTTGACCATCTCCTCCTTACTCCCAACCTAGCTATCCAAATAACATGGCTCTTGCTCCGCTTGTCATCATGGCCAACTTGCTGGTTTTTCTTGTGTTGCCCATCTTATGGCAGCAGTGTAAGCGACGACGGCGGCTGCCCCCGGGGCCTGTCACACTGCCCATCATCGGCAACATGCACCAGATGGTCTGGAACAAGCCGGCAGTATTCCGGTGGATCCATCGCCTACTCAAGGAGATGAACACAGAAATCATGTGCCTCCGTCTCGGGGCGACTCATGTCATCGTTGTGACATGCCCGAAGATAGCCCGCGAGGTACTGCGGAAGAACGACGAAGTTCTCGCCTCCCGTCCCGCCACGTTCGCATCGGGTGCATATAGCTTTGGGTACAAGGGCACCATCTTCTCGCCATATGGTGAACAGTGGAATAAGATGAGGCAGGTTCTCACCTCCGAGATCCTCGCTTCGTCCATGGAGCAAAAACTCCACCACATTCGGAAGGAGGAACACAACCATCTTGTGAGGTACATCGAAAACATGGCACGTACAAACAACTTTGTCGACGTCCGCCAGGTAGCCCAACATTACTGTTGTAACATCATAAGAAGTCTTGTTTTTGGTAAGAGATACTTTAGCAATGACATACCAGCTTCATCGACAAGTGGGCCCCAAGATGATGAGGTGGCACATGTTGCCGCTCTATTCACTGCCCTCAACCATCTCTACAGCTTCTGCGTTTCAGACTACTTCCCGGCCCTGGTAGGCCTTGACTTGGAAGGCCATGAAATGGTTTCCAAGAATGTCATGAGAGTGCTCAATCGGCTGCATGATCCCATCATAGAAGAGAGGATCCGTGAAAGGTCCAGTGCACTTCAGAAAGGTGGTGAAAAAAAAGTGGCCTGTGACTTTTTGGACATCCTGGTTTACCTTGAAGGTGCAGATGGACAACCATTATTGTCCGTACAAGAAATCAGAGCACAAACAACGGTTAGTACGGTGTCTCAACCGCTTTGGAATTAATTGATCATTTTCTCGATCTCATATAGTATATGTGTTAATTTTATATTATTGCCCAACACAAAACTTATCGCATTATTTTTCTGGCATCTATCGTGTAGGAAATGATGCTTGCGGTGGTCGATAACCCATCAAATGCTGTTGAGTGGGCCCTCGCTGAGATGATGAACAAACCGGAAGTCATGCAGAAAGCAATCCAAGAACTTGACATGATCGTCGGTAAAGATAGACTAGTCGAAGAATCTGACATCCCTCGGTTAAACTATCTCAAATCATGCATCCGGGAGGCTTTCCGCTTACATCCATACCATGCTCTTAACCTACCCCATGTAGCCATGGTAGAAACCACCGTCGCTGGCTACACAATCCCTAAGGATAGCCACGTCATTTTAAGCCGGCTCGGACTTGGTCGGAACCCCAAGATCTGGAACGAACCACTTGAGTTTCGGCCCGAGAGGCATTTGAACACCACGAATGTACTACTTACCGAGCCAGGCCTAGGTTTTATTTCATTTAGTAGTGGGAGGAGGGGTTGTCCGGGGATTTCACTTGGTACATCTGTCACAATGATGCTATTTGCAAGGATGTTGCAGGGATTCACTTGGGCCAAGCCTCCTGGCGTTGACAGTATCAGCCTTCAGGAAGGCAATGCTAGCCTTGCACTAGCTGAATCCCTGGTTTTGCAAGCAAAACCAAGGTTGCCAACTCATCTCTATATATGAGGCAATGAAATATATGCTAGATCGATAATATGTATCCGGAGAAAACATGTGCTAGATATCGTTGGACAGCACTCTCTGTTATGCGAACTCGTCACGTTTGTACAATAAAGCAACGATGGTTGACGCTATATTTAATGTAATGAGTGTACCATTGTCACAGAAGATGTGTGTACTTCTCATGATGGTGTACCATTCAGATGATCATGCATATATAAGTTTGTTGTTGTTTTTAAATTCAGCGACCTTTATTAATCTCCAAATACAATTACATCCTGGATTAAAGAAAAACAAGGGATCATCCACATATTGAAATTACCCTGGACACAATAAGACCTAGCTAACAAATGTCCAGCTTGGTTATGAATGCAAGCTATTCCCTTCTTATTCTTCACACGTTTTACCACCATTGCTAGCATAGAATTAGCCAGGTCTCCTGTAGAAAAAGGAACAAATAATAATGCAAGTTCTGCAGCTTAATTTCCTAAAATAAAAGTTGGAATTATAGAGGCCCTTGGCCCACATGAATGATATTAGTCACAAATGCTATTTTTTAGACTAAGAGAATAAGCCCCTTATAACTGCATCAGTCGATGCACATAACCATATTTATTGCATCGTTTTTTTATCATTCAGAGTTTACAGTTGATGGATCAGGGAGAGGGTGGCTACATAAATCAGCCAGCAGAAAATACATGACATAAATCACATATACTTCATGCAATCTACTAATATACTGTCAGCACCTGGATGAACATATCACGTGCAACGGTCTCTAATTGGATCACAATGCTAATATACAAAGTTTGATTCGGGAGAAAGGCAAACAGATTATTTAGTTTATTTCCGACGGACTACTTTACTTATCACCATCTCTTACTTTCCAGACATGAAATTTCTAGTTGCACTCATCTTGTGTATTATCTTACTCCTGCAGGTTTTATATTTATATTAAGGGCCCGTTTGATTTGTCTGCTAAATAGATAAAACCTGTGGAGTAAGATACGTAATACAAACCGGTCCATAATTTTTAGAGGGGCCTAAACAGGTTCGTGAAATTTCACTATGGGGAACCAAGCGAGCCCTAAGCCCACAATGCTTTACATTGCATGAATATACTTATATCTCTGTTTTAAATAGCCGGCTATAGAAAATAGCCCCGACCCTAAAAATGGGGCTATAGCCGGACTAAATGGGGCTATAGCCGAAAATTGTACATGAATTCATTTAGCCCCAAGATTCTCAAAAGGCTATAGCTCGGCTATAGCCGGGCTATTTAAAACAGAGGCTTATATACTAGCAAAAAGGGCCTGTTCGTTGCCACTGGAAAATACTTTTTTTTTGAAATTCGGGAAATACATATTTTAGTTGTTTGGTATTTTCTAAAAGAAAAATACATATTTTCTAGCTAGCAAATATAAATATTTTTTAAGCCAGTGAGAATTTAGTGTAAGTTCATTTGTATATATTATAACCAATTTGGATAGTCTAATAGTAGCTGAAATGATAGTACAACATGCCATGATTATAATCGTCCTCTCCTATTCCCCCTACGAAAATTGTTCTTGTGCACTACCTTGAAAACATGGTATTTTTACTTTTATATGAATGGTGAAATTGTGTTCCTCAATTTTGTTTGTATGCTCATCTAAGTATAAGCTCAAATGTGCATAGTTCGTGCTAGAATTACATAACGATTTTTCTTGTATAAGACTCAATCAGTTCGTGCTGGAATTACAGAACAAGCATACATTGATGCATTCAGGACTTTCGATACAAAAAAAAGATGTGTTTAATTACAACATGAGGATATCAGTCGTACAACAAACAAAAGTACAGCAAAGAGTGGTTCACCCTGAACGTCTAATCTAACACGTCAAATGGGTCTCCAGTGTGGACGCATTATTCTATTCCGCGTCGACGAAAATCTGCAAATTTTCGACAAACAAAAATGATAACATTCACTTCATCAAGTGAAGAGATGGAACTTGCTGGAAAAGTTGCTCCACTTTACCTCTATGTCTTGCAAAGGTTCATAGTGCTTCCTTTCCTGTAAGGCATACATTGTAATTCCAGAGATTTTTTGCACGCCTAGTTGGGTAGCTACCATGCTCTGCACAAGGTTATCCCAGAGATAATCACTACTCTTTGGTCACATTTATACAAGGTGCCAGAAAAATGCATCACAATCTTGCCTCTGATTTAATAGACTTGTGCCATAAGACAGCATGCAACAGTAAAAAAAGAACCACCTGCTGCTTTTGGTGACCAAAAGGAAGCTTTCGCTACAAGGACACTTGTATGAATGCAAGCTAAAAATCAGGTAACTTGGTACAATGTACGGAGACCGGGGATATGACACTTCAGAGAGGCTAGGGGGCTATGTGTGTCGACTAATCCATTATGTCGTTATATATGAGTAAATGGCTCTTTTTGTAGGGATTTGACTTGATGCCCTTAGAAACTAATCACTAACTTAAAGGATAAATCTTTCATCGGAAGGGGTCACTATCTCAATTTCCCCAAATATTTCTATTTATATCATCCTTATTTCTTTAATTAATTGAGTTAGATTAGGATCTGTTGTGCTAGGATGCACACGAACAGAACCTCTGCTCATAGCCCATGACATAAAGAGTAGAAGACAATAGGTTGTTCCAGTTCCTAATTCTTATATTATGAAAACTGCAATCATACAGTGACACTGACACAGACGAAGAAAATCTATTAAGATTCACGGAAACAAAGTTGGAGTCGCTGAACCACTAAGTGCACTGGTAAATCATCAAAATTATCACCTTGAAATATGTGCCATGTCAAATAGGACATACATTTGATGTGTCATTTGTCAAACAACAAGCAAGTTATATGCAGAGCATAAGTTATGTATCTATAGTGTTCTCACCAGGTCAAAGTTGATGGACTCAAAAGCCTCCACCAAAGGCAAAACCTGTGCACAATACAGTGAGAAGTCAAAAACATACTGACACGGCATTATATTCACGAGATGACCGAGATTAGTGAAAGCCGTTTGGTAGTTTACTCCAACAGAGATAATTTCATTGTTTTTAACTACTATTTTGCAATAGTGTAACAAGTTTAATGATCTACACTAGCTAGTATCAGATTGCTTACATCAGATATTAGTAGCAGGGTGCAAAATTATCATTGACCTAAAAGCCATTAGCCTGAAAACAAAAATACAAAGATAAACTTTTTCTAAGATTTTATTTTTAATCAGAACCACATGGTCCGATACATGTCTAGAGACTACATTAGCATAACAACACCACAGGATCAGTGGTTGTATCAGAGTGCAAATGAAATGTAACACCATCACAGTTTTCACAGGACAATTGTTCAAGGAGCTGTCAGAATACCACAACCAAAAATATGTTCTAAATAAAATGCTCAGATCAGACCAATCAATCTGCACCGATTCTATCCTTGTATCAACGTAAACAATACATATAAGTACAGCAACTAACCAACTTCTGTAATCCATTGACCAGAACAGTTTTCTGTTCACCAGATATGCTTGGAGCTAGAAATACTTCAAAAGGGCCAACTGTTTTCTCTGTTTGGTTTGTAAGGCATAGATTGACCTGAAGACATAAGTATACATTAAGAAAATAAAGAAATTTGCAGGGGCATTGTCGCTATATAAGTAATATTTGTGCACTGGTGCACTAGTCATAAAAATGAAAAGAGTTAAAGGAAACGTGACCAATTAAAGCCTTAAAATCATAATGTACATAAAATCTGTATACTAAGATGAAAAGAAATTTTGCTTACATGCTCAAGCATGCAATCCACGGTTGCAGATGTAATATAGGTTCCCATGTGACAGATTTCACAAAGAGAAAGCTTGAGAAGCAGATGGAAGTGGGTTGTCATCCAACCAAACAGGGTTTAAACAAAAACAATAGCTCGGGAAGACTAAGGACCAGAGACTCGGTTCAAGGATGTAGTGAGGTAGAGTTGTTCAAGGTGGAAGGTAAGCTAAGATCATCTGTGAAGTATGCTATCACCCATCGCTGCAATTAGCCAATTATACGAGCCAGCTAGGAAAGGATAAAATCTCATCGGGGACAAACAACTACTTCACAAAGTGGATACAGACTGACCCATTTTTGTATGCAAACATCAGGGGAGAACCTAGTGGAACATATTAACATATAAAATAAAAGAAAATATAGATGAACTATATAGAGGATCCACATCTGCACGACCTGGCAGAAAGACTGCAAGACCAACCCAATGTCATACTCAGAAGCAGAATAAGCTAAGAGATTCTTAGCTGCATTATTACAAGGAAAGCAGAAACAAACTCGACCATTATTAACCTCCATTTAGTACTCCCAAGAAGAAGGAAAGTTACTTAAACTTCAGAGAACTGTAAGACCTAAGGTTTTGCCCTTCCACAGCAATTGTGAAAGAAAAATCTATCATGCATGAACTAACTATATTAACTGACTATTCAGGACGGAGTACTTTATGCTGCAAAATTTGAGATGGAAGTTAACCAAGAAATCACTTACAATAAATGGTCTTTCTATAAATATGACAGCTGGAACTTTCACAGCACGAAGGTCAACATCTTTGCTTGGAGTGGGCTGCCAAAAAGAAAAGTCAGGTTAAATTAAAGAACTCGACAATCATTATTATTTTCAGTTTTAACAAGAAAAACTGACTCGACATCGTTGTAGTTAAAGGGTCAACATGTAACATAAATAGTAAAAAACAGAGGCCAGGAAGTTACTGACAGTGCTATGAATGTTCTGAGTTTGCAGACGGCCTGGTTCACCAAGATTTGTCCGCCATGTAATCTGAAATTTACCAAGTATACTGCTTCCCTCTACCTTAGTTTGACCAGACTCATCGTACGATGGTCTAAGCTGATATAGATAATTGTATATTCCTCCTCCAGCTCTAATCAGAATTGGTTGTTTGCAGAGGTCCCTGTATAGACATAATAAACCCAGAGCCATTCATTTATTAACGTGTCAGAATTAACATGCAGACATGGACAAGGTTGTTTTCAGCGCTCAGATTACCAGATTGTAGACTTCACCACTGAGGGATGTTCATCAGCTTCCAATATTGTAGCGCTCCACTGTTGGGCAGGTTCAAAATCTACTTGATCCATGTAAAGATTAGATTTCGTGTGATTCTCAATGCAGGCTTCCAGATATGTAGTATCCTGTCAACATGGATCAGATACATATATAGTTCAATATCACCATGGTGAATTATTAAATGGAACAAACAATAAATAGTAGATTATAACATTTTAAAGGGAATAACCTCATTGATTTAAGATAATAGATTGTTACAGTAGGTTAGAATAAACCAGGGGAGAAGAACCACACGGTCAAATATGAAAAGAGAAAGTGGACATCAATTGCTACAAGCATACAATCTAAGCATAAAAATAAGGATATAATAATCTAGATGCAAATGTGTAATGATCTTTGACAACATATACATTTGAATGTCCCTAAAGAAGGTGCCTATATTTAATCAAAGGACTTACAGTCATTTACACTTGTGAAGCATGAGGTAACCTACCTTGATGGTGCGAACCTGAGAAGAAAAGCGAACAAATATTATTGATTCGGCCTAAAAACATAGATCACATATACGTATAAATAGGAGAACTTTTTTTTTTTTTGCACGAATATAAATAGGAGAACTAAAGTACCTTTGTTCGAACAGACAATGGGTTTGAAACAGTGAATTTGAAGAATTGAGGAAGATATTTACGCTCCGTATCACCGTCATTATATAAAGCAGTACATACAAGCCTGGATTCAATCACCACACAACCAAATCAACAGTCAAGATTGCTACATGCACCGAAACAACAGTTATGAAAGTTAAATAAAAAGGAGAAGGAGCATACGTATGTGCACCCAGTTCTTTGACATCATGCTCGACGATAAAATCATATCGACCCCCTGATCTAATCGATTCAACAGGAGATTTCGATGTATCCAGAAGAAGTATCCTCTGTCTCTCGGTTTGTATCTCTGCCTAATGTAATAAAAGTTGAGTCAAACTTTATGACAGAATAAGCCGAAACTGTATGAGAGAGCAAAGTCGACAATGCATATAACTACAGGGTGAATACATAAGTACAACAAAGTTAAGCACAGAGAAACCTGCCAATATATGGACAGAATTAGTGTCAAAGCATAAACAAGAGCTGTAGAAAAGGCAAAAAGCTAAGGTCAACTATCCACATCAAAACTAATGAAACTACTTGCCTGCATAATTTCTTACATGTGCTGATATCTAAGAACACCTAGTTCTAATTCGACTTAAGCATTTAAACAGACCACACTGAAACTATGAAGTACAAATTACAACTGAACGATCCAGTAACTGAGCATTCATTACAGTAGCTGGGCGATCCAGTAGTTGGCCTTAACCATAGGTCATAACTGCAGCGATGGGAACTAAGGCTATCTTTGGTCATGGGTGCAGTCAAAAGAACAATTTCTACCTTTCGACATGACCGCGGTAATGAAAATAACTTAGCAAAAGCATTAGGCTAGCATTTTACTGAATGTGCAGGCAATTTGCAACAAGCAATACTTCAACTTAATTGATGCAATTATTTCCGTCTGAAATTGATGCAATTCCCCAGAAATTATCTGATGCACTTCTAACATCGTGAGACAAAAAGTGTCAACACCTTGATTATGACTTCCCTGGCTTCCAGGCCGGAGCTGTTGTTGATGCTGATGTAGCTGCAGAATGTCTCCCCCAAATAGATCGCCCTAGCAACAGACGCACGAGCATCAACGCAAGCGGTTACCGAAAGTTGCCTTACAACATTCTAGAAGGAAAAGGAAAAGCTAACCCGAAGGCCTGGGGGAGGACAAGGAGGCCGGGGGGTGCGAGGGCGTCGGCGGTTTCGCGGAGGAGGAAGCGATCGCGGAAGGTGAAGTCTCCGGGGACGGTGGTGGCCGCGTCGGAATCAGGGGGTGGAGGAGGCCCTGGAGCAATTCGGCGGCAGCGGAGGGGTCCGGGGAGGTGAGCGCGTCCTCGGGGAGGAAGACGTCGCGGGGGTCGAAGCGGAGGAGCGCGGCGGGTCGGGCCGGAGCGAGGGGCGGACAGCCGCATGACGCGGAACGCTAGCGAGTGGTTTTGCTGCGCCGCCGTCGCCGGGGCCGGCGGCTGCGCGCCGGTGTAGGGCGACGACATCGCCGGCGATGTGCGGAGAGATCTGGCAGTGATGTGATCTCGTTTCCGAAGCTGCGTCGCGGGCTCGCGGCACTCGAGAGACTAGCTAGTTAAGAAGAATCGGAAGGTCCAAGTAAAGTCGTTCATTCACAAGCTTATTTGGAGTATCTTCATTGTTTTTTCGCGCTGGAGCTGAGAAACGTTGTCAACTCTTTTTTTAGATGGAAATTTAGTTAACTTTTTTGTTTAGGAAACTTAGTTAACTTGGCAGTTGGGAGTGTACGAACTTGGAATCAATTCTATTTGATTTTCGAGGCATCAGCAAAGGGAATAAACGAAAGCATAACACCATCTCAAACTCAAAGTGAACACTTTGCATACATGATGCCTGCCAGGGAACTGGTTATTGAACAACATTAGCTCGCAACAAAACATTCCAGGAACTTCACAAAGGAAATCACCACAATCATATCACTAGCAATTTAGCTACAACAACCACAGGCAGTATGCATAACAGCTTCCTTCCAACATTTTGATACATTTATACACATGATGAACGCACACTATCTCTCTCCTAATACAACTACTTTTTTACACAGCCGTTAGAGCTAAGCCTGTGTGTCTGCTTTGGGCCTGCATGTAAAGAACAGATCTGGGACCTGAGACGAAATTGTCCCACAATGCTGGTTCAGATTTGGCTGAGCAAGCTACTAACTAACAGAGAAAAATCAGCGTGAAGGTGGTCACGGGAGACGGCAATTACACGACTTTCACCCATGACCCACCACACATTGGACAAGCATGGGTCCACCGGCTGATCCACCATGCCTCACGTTCATTTGCCGGGTTTGGGACACCAGGCTGCGCAAATGCACAAGTTTGCCGCAAGCACCGTATGCACCTGCAATAGAGAGGGTGGCCATATCTAAACATTAGGCACACCGTAAATAACTGGATAGGATACATAAATAACTCTTGCCAAAGAACCCTGAATGAGACTAGAATGTGAAGCGATTCATACTCACCTTGTACCATTCACCATCAAGACCTGTTCTCCACACGGCTGTGATAACATCTCGTCGAGACCCCATCACACCTAGATAAGCTCCAAGACCCACAGATGTTTTCAGACCAAATGCTGCGTCTCTTTCAGACATCCGGCGTTTTCTTGGCCAAAGACTTTGAATCCCAAAGTTAGTGTTGACATCCTCTTCCATGTCCGATAAATGAGGGTTGATATGACCACCGATTTTCAGGTGTGGCATATTATCCAATGGACCAAGATCATCTGGTTCTACCAGGGCCCTCCAAACATGTTGCGCGATGCCATTCTTCAGAAGGAGGTTTGCAGTTCTAATTCTCGAAGTAAAAGACCAGCAGCATCAGCTCCTCCGTGGACGAGGGCATATTCTGCAACAACTAAATAATTAAATGGATGCATATATAGCACAAATGCACAATGCGTATTCAGATCAGTGCACAACCTCTCCAACCAGTTCATTAAAAATGACACACCCAACTCTCATAAATAGTACATGTGAGGCTCTGAGCTCGGACGTCTGAACCTCTAACAATTGTTACAAGCAGAGGTACAAGGGGTTAAGAGTAGATTGTAGTGACAGGTTGATGGATCTGCCCCAGCCCACCCTGGTGGTTTGTTAATACTATTTCACGTGGTTCTAATCATCTTCAATGCTTGTTTACTGAAACTGTGCATTGCAACTTGCAAGTACCAAAATCACTCGAGTAACTAAAAAACAGTGGTAATACTCTTTTAGGGGCTCTATACATCATTAACATGGGCAAGTTCAAGTAGCATAGAACTGACTGAATATCTCTCTGTTCCTCCGGGATAATTAACCATTATTATGATCTTATATTATTTCAAACGTTGCACACCCACATAATATGCATAACTTACAACAACGGAACCTTCTATGAGAAATTTGCACTGTACCTGCATATGAGGACCAAGAGATGCTTCCACTACCTCTGGGAGCACAGTGTAAGTGCCATCGATGAAGTGCAACCTTATAATAATGTTGCTGGTACCAACCTGAGAAACAGGCAATGGATGCTGCAAACTTGACGTCCTTCGACAAAGATCAACCAATATGAGAAAAAGGACCTTCACCTGCAACAACAAACAAATTATCTAGTCAATATATATTTAGGTGTGCTACGCAACTAAGCATTTCATGAACGCACTAATTAGTAAAACTGTAACAGAAGCATGTCAGGCAAATCACTGGCAAAGATTTATACTAGGTAATTATCCAATCAAAACATTATTATTACTAGTCATACAGCAGTTCTGAACAAGTTAGCTACTCACAGGTCACAGATAACATACAGATATAGCACACCATGCAACAGCTTACATATAGATGGTTGGTCAAGATACGACTGAGGCAAGAGATTGATGTTCAAATGTAGGAGCAGTAACATTGTCAGGAATGTATAATTGACGTCTGTCAGTATGTTCAAATAAGAATAATAATTTTAGCCTGTTTGGTAGGTGATTTAACTTTGCAACCTGAGGTAAACAGAAATGTGGGCACGGCCACACATTCCACTCTCTCCAACATTTGGCTCTTCTACTCTTTCATATTGTTTAGTAAATGAGAAATGTAGAATCGCTAATGAACACAATAAGTGCTTCTCTTGAAAAATTGCATGTTACCGCGGTTTTAATGAACAAATTCTTAGGGTTGTCAAAGAAACTTGTATTAATCAATTATTTTGTTGTTACCTCATCCGACGTATAACCCTGGCCAGCATTTCCAGAACCAATTCTAACAGACTTGCCCATTGGATTTTCTTCGAGACCCTTCGCTCCAAGAACCAACTGTCCACGTGCAGCTGGACCATCCTCCATTTTGGCAGCCCCTAGACCAGATCTTACTGCAGAAACAGCAGAACTATTGTCCTCCATCTTAGCATTTATCAAGTGTTGTATTTTCTGCATGGCAGAATCAGGATTTTTTTGTGCATTTGCGAGTAATCTTGGTGATTGCCTTCTCCGGAAAAGCAAACAAAATAGCAGCAACTGACATAATCTATGAAGGAAATGGCAGTCCCCAATAAGTCTAACAGCAGGTGTCCCAGGAAAAGTCCCTGTGTTTATGCTGATAGGCATAAACGATGACCTCCCACTAACTGGATTTGGTGCTGCATTGGCAGCACCATCAGCATTGTTGCTAATCTTAGCAATCGCACCTTGGACCCACTCTTGCATTTGTGAGCTCCCAGTCGTAGATGCTACTCCACTTTGAGTACCTGTAAGATGCAGGAGCAGCACATGCTAAGAAACAACGGTAAATGGGGAAATATACTACTCCCTCCGTTCCATAATATAAGATGTTTTAGGCCTTTTCCACATTCACATTTGTACCACATGTATCTTGACATGTTTTAGTGTATATGTTCACCCACTTTCCATTTTTCTAGTCCGAATCTAGACATGTGAAACATCTAAAACATCGTATATTGTGGAACGGAGGGAGTAGCAACTAAGCATTTGCAAGAAATGAAATGAGAAATAAAATATTTTGAGGTGCTTCTGTGCTGCACAAACTACGAAAATGCAAAAGTTTTAGAAAGATAGCAGGAAAATTTGACCTTGATTATTTGCTGGTGATGGAGAACTGTTGGTTGGACTAGTAACTATATTCCTGGAACTGCCTGAACCAGAAGATGCCCCTACAGCATGGCTAGCCAAAGTTCGGCAGAAGCTTGCATAACGCCGCAAGCGTGTGATGAAATGTGATGCTAAATCTAGAACAGCGTCAACATAACCCTGCATTTCAGTGCTAAAAAGATAAGTACATCCACAGAGTAATACCATAAAGTCTATATGCACACAGCTTATGTTAAAATATGTAATAAGGTAATTCAGTTGGAGCATAAGAGGGAGTTGATGGGTTGAACATGATTTCACGTAACCTAGGGAAAGCAATGCTCACAATAAAGAAATTTGAAGCCATTTATGTACAAGTTAGTAGGTGTAAATAGAAGTCCCCAAATTACCAATGCTCTGCAACTAAACAAGTTTACATAAGCAAAAACAATGAATGATTTAAGTTCCATGACAATGAAATAGAATGCACAGGAAGTAAAGTAGACCTGGATGCTTGGAAGTAGCGCTGGGTCAACCGTCATTTTGTCAGGCTCAATGTTAGACAACATATCACTAGAAGCTTGCCAAGGTTCGGGTAGCAGAGTTGATGGATTTATTAGAGCAGACTCTATTCCTTTGCCTAGCATATCCAGAAGCAATCTTGCTTGCATGTCCAACACAAGTGCTCTGACGTCTTGAGCATTTGTTCCTTCCAACAACCTACACTTTATCCTATCGAGGTTCTGCGTGCAGTAAATCAAAAATCATAAGTTTTAGAAAGGTATAGGTTAATCCATATGTCAAGATCTTTTTATTTTTTGCCAGGAAATATAAGGTGCTAATCTTAACATCACTGCTTGCTAAGGCACCAACGCTTATCAGGTGCTTAACTGCTTATGCATATAAATTACCTCCAATTATTAGATAGCATGCCAGTCGCATCTATAAAGTATAGGGGTTTGGTGAAGCGGCTATTTTCTCTCTCTAAGCCTTCGGTGACATAATTTTACTCCACTCCAAAGCAGTGCCAGCAAATATATAAATCAAAGACTAGTACTACAATAAGAAGTGAAAGGAAGCTCTATAAAATTAAAGCAACTACTCCCTCCGATCCGAAGTAAGTGTCGGAGGAAGTAGTATAATGTCATTTTACAAAAAAGTGCTAGTAGATTAAGAAACAAGCAAACAAACCCTCCAGAACTGGATCGCGTCGCTCGCTCGCCTCGCATCTCACGTCGCTCGCTCTCCAGGAGCTCCAGCCTCCAAGTCGCTCCTCTCATGGACACAGACGTTGCTCTCCAGCAGATCCAGGTCGCTCTCCAGGCTCATCATCTCCAGGCCTCCCCTCTCCAGCAACAACCCCTTGAGTCTGGAGCCAGAGCTCCCCCACGGGCGACCCGCCGCGGCCCGTAGCCACCCTCACCGGCGGCGACCTTGTCCGGACGCCATCGTCCCCGGCAAAGAGACGCTGAACTCCTTCACCAGCCACCAGCATCATCCCACCCGCCGCAGTTGCGGTCAAACAGACGAATCGAACGCCCTCCACCGCAAAATCAAACCGGCGCCTCGCGAATCGCAGGAGATCCGAGAAGAGGATTCCCCTGTCGTATTCGTTGCATCCACACTCGCAGCCACCAGATCCGGGCTCGCCGATGCCGGATCGGCGATTCGTCGCCGGTTTGGACCAAAATAATCGAAGATTTTGGTGGAGCTCGGCGGTGGAGCGAGAGCCGAGAGGGCAAAGAGAGAGTAGGCAAGGGCGGTTGGAACGGAGAAGAGAGAGTACGAGGGTGGTTGACTCGCGATAGGGTTGGAGTGCGGGTTGAGTAAAAAACAAGTGGAGGGCGATTTAGCAAAATTACCTCTCCGACAGTTTTTTCGGATCGGAGGAGTATTACTTTACTCATATTCCTCATTCAACTAACTTGTCAAATGTGATTAGAGAGGTGGGGGGGCACTCGCTGGTCGTGTGCATATGCATCTCCCTTGTAATTGCAAGGAGAAAAGGGGTAAAAGAACCATGGTAGCTGATAAATGCACTATCTCAACAGTTCAAAAGGACGATCTGACACATCTATCATGTAGTAAGTAAATCAATTATAGCTCATGAATAATTGGAGGCCAGTGCTACACATTGTGAATAGTGAACCACAACAACACCACTTACAGGACAGTGTTGTAGCCTCTGTTGCATAGTTGGAAGACAATGGAAGTCCGTATCCAGTAATGCTATCACACTGTTAAGTGAGACTGAAACAAAGAGCAAGATTTTAGTTTCTTTCTGAAGAGTATAATCACATGTTGCCAACCATATGAAACAAATAGTAATATATACTAAAACATAGACATTACAGTTGCTCAGGATATTCTGTCATGTCACAGCAGAAAACATAACACATTAAGGAATCTAGATAAGGAGCAGGAGGCAAAAGCATGTTTCAAGATGAGACAGATGCACAAGCACAGTTCCAAGCTGGTTCTCGCCAAAACATTTTCCCCATTTCAGATAACAGGATCTTCTGCATGTGACGAAACATGAACCTCATCCCACTAGTCCTCCCATTATAGAATGTTTATATAGAGAACAATGTAACTAGTACTCGTACAACTATCCCTTTGACATTTGCAAATCAGAAACATCAAATTTCGTTCAGTTCAGCCCTAAAATATAGACTTGCAGACAGTTGTGGAAATTCTAATGTACAGTGCAGCAGAGGATGGACTTCCCTTCAAATGATATGGACTAACTCAAGAAATTGGAACTGTACAAACTACAAACTTAGTTACTTACCAATACCATCTTCAGCAGCACTCTGTGTGCAACCAACAGCATCCCACCAATCAACACCAGCCATCAAACTCCACCAAAATCTGCCAAAACAATACAGCTGTGAGATGAAAATAAATCATTTCAATAAGCTCATATGAACATGGTTGCATACCTATCTGCTATTGCCCGTTCCCACGTGGCTGAGCTGACCTTTGTCTGAGCATTAAGAATTGCAGGAGGAAGCACACGTATTATCTTTAGTATGGTTCGATCTTTGAGTGTGTCATGCCATACTGATGCCAAGCAACAACTACTAGAGGAGAAGGCTGGTGGAGCAATTGATGAGCCAACATTGACATGATAGCTGTCAACTTGATCAAAATTTGGACCTGAGAAAATGTGCACTCCACCACGCAGGAAAGCGACCGCAACCTCACCACCATGTGCAGAATAAACTATTTGTGCCAGCTGTCTAACGTCATTTGGAAGATCATAGGGATCAAAACTAAGTCTATTTGCCCTGTCAACACTGCACTCAGAAGAGCTCCGTTCATCTGACGTTGTTGGCATTGGAACATATGTTTGAGGATTTTTAAGGTCTTCTGTTGGTGGAATGCTTCTGTTAACCCTAGTGGACCAAACAGTTTGCATAGGAGGCTGCCCACCAAAGCTAGAAGGGCTTCCAAATATTGGGTGAAGAACAACAGGTTCAAGTGAAGATTCCCAGCACTGGACTCTCCATCCAGTGATGGAAGGTCCTTCGTCGGGGTCATAAGGAGACATATACTGCCCTGTAATGATTTAATGGTCAGTAGAAAAAGAAAGCAACCAATTCACCTAGTATTATTTGAGATAGCAACATATCAACAACTGAGACAAAAAAAAACTACTGTCTACATATATTAGTTAATGATCGAGAGTTTTATGACATGGCACAAACCACAGGCAAGACATCAACAAAGAGCTACAATAAAATATGTTGTTCGGAAGCCTATCAGGCTGTCACAAGTATAAGAATAATAGCCTCGGTTTTTTCCTCGAGATACAGAATTGGATTCTTGGAGATGCACATAAGAGATGTATGAGCAGAAGGGCATGGAGCTTTTTCAAAAGGGCGGGAATACCCAATTACAATGAGGTTAATGACATGTCACAGAACAAACTTCAACAGTTCTGAGATTGCATCACATCGCACTAATTGATTTCCTGATTTAAGAAGTATACGCACCTTCAACAATTACAACTGTAATGACTCCTCCTCCTCGAGTGGGATCAAAAGCAACTGAAGTAACCCCAGATCCCCATGTTGTAGTAGTGGCTGACTGGGTAGCAGCTTCAGGACTGACATAAGCTGAAAAATTAGAAACCGGACAACAATGGATGGATGCAGCCTCGGTAATCTCACTATCTATTTGTTTTCTTGTTTGTGCACCCTCAGAAACAAGGTAATCTTGCAAGGAAAGGAGATAAGCTGCTAATGGAGCAAAACCAGTCCAGGAAGGGGGGTTCAGAGATGGAGGAAGAGGGCTCGTTGCATTTATCTTTGCAGTTGTCTGAATACCATTGCCAAGACCAGGCATCACCTCCCAAACCACTACAGTCGAAGGATTAACAAGGGGAACACCAGCAACGTGTAAAGCTCCAGACTCGGTAATAATAGCATCGGCAGCCATTATACCGCTGGGGCCTGCTCCAAGAAGCCCTTTGCTAGTAGAAAACCATCTTGGTTCTGCTGAGTTTTGAGAAGGCCACTGTGACCAATGAAGCTGAACAGACCCAGATGAAAATACAGAACAAACACATAGAATATTTGGCCATCCTGCTGCAGTAAACAAGGTTATGTCAGAATAAAATAAAGCACACTTGAAGCAAGTCTCACCCCAAGAAAATATTGTCTTTACAGAAATACATTGGCTCATCAACCTGAATTTTGAGGGTGCTGCGTAAGGAATTTTTCCTCAAAGGTTTTCATGCTTGAAGAAGTACCGGAGTTTGTAGGAAGCCATCTATACTGTAGAATTAAGGAAAGTAACAAATTTAGCAGCAGCTAGTAATTGTGTCAGGCTAAATAAGTAACTAAACACAGATGCAAAACAACTAGAAAATAAACAAACATATAATGGGGTGTACCATCAGCAAGCTGGACCTTTAGTTAAGTGTTGAGAGTAGTTTTAAATTAAATGTCTATGAATAAATTCTTAGAATAAGATCTTATTCACTACTCTTCTATTCTTCTTAGAATAATATAGTCAAGAACCATGTAGGGTCGTGTGGTACAAAAAGAATGAACGGTCAAATGAGGCATAGAAATCTACACAGGTGCACCACAAAATCAGGTCCCTGGACAGCATGTGTAGATAAAGTGTTGGTTCAATTGTAAGGCGGTACGTCACAACTTATCAGGCAAGCAGAATATAGGTATACATTGATAACATACCGGAGAAACTCCAGACAACCACTTAGTAACCACAGAAAGATCTTGACGCCATTCATGTTCACATTGCCAGGAGCTGGAGTCACGTACAAGATTAACAGGACCCTTCATCATGTCACAAAGAAACTAATCAGATTGTTTAAAATGGCATGAAGTGTATGAAGATAGACAAAATCATGAGTATTAACAATGGAAAAGCTGAATTAAAAAGCACTAGACCGCCTCCACCGGGAAAAACATTATTATGTGATCTGGACTTCGAACGAGAGAACTGCATACCTTAGTTGGCTGTGTCCATATAGTAATCCTCCCATGAAAATTTGCCACTAATAGTGAACGAGGGCATGAGCGAGGAGACCATTCAATGAACTGAACAAAGTCACGTGGAGAATCTGTCCAATTAACAATTTAATTAGACAAGAAACTGGTCTATTCACACATGCAAACACAACTAAATTACAGCATGTCTTGATATTTGAAAATGTATGAGTGGGTCGTAATGCACAGTAAGGACTATGCAAGAATACAGAGTAATTGATAAATAGATGTTTACCTGCTCTCACATTGAAAACAGAACATTCTGTCGGTCTCTCGGGGTTCAGTATGTGTATAGGAATCCAAAAAGGGGGACTTGAATTGGAGCTGAAATATAAAATACATGACTTTCAGGAAAGAAATTTCACTAACCACGAATGGAAAATAAACTTTTCTTCTAAATGATTAAAAAAGATGAGCCAGCTCTAGTTTAAAATGACGAGCAAAACTATCTAATTCTGCCGCCTAAATTTCCTTCGCCTGGAATTGAAATTTCAGTGCAGATACAAGTGAGGAACAAAGTGAATTTCAGGGAAGGGATGGAGGAACATCAGACCTCGGAATACGTGCACAAGTCTCTGATGCACATGCGATTGCATTCAGCTTCCCGCACCAAGCAACAGCGCTGCAATATGAAGACCCCAAAATGAGTATATATAGGTTACAAGTTTTAATTAATCGTACAGAAATCAGAGTAGGCACAATAGTCCTACCAGATTTAAGCAGTTACTACAAGAAGAAAAATGTGCACAAAAGTTGTAGTTTCTTATACCAGGAAACTTCAATTTGTCACCACATCAGCTTGTATATAATAATCACATTTTTACATCAAACCAATCAGAGATCAGAGAGTACTATGTGGAGCTCCTAAAAGCATGAGGGGAGAAGATTGATAGCACAACCTGCCCATGGTCCAACAACCCGGAAAAAAAGCACAGATTTATAAAGGTGTAGCATACAGATTATCCACATAAAGTTATTAGTTATTACCCTCCCATGGGACTCAAAGTGGACTCCATGAAGAAAAGGATTGTCATAATTAACCAAGCGATTCCACTTTTACCCTGGTTTAGCATATAATTAGTGTCGGCACTTGGAAATTTCAGAGTCGCCAGCTATAGAAGGTCCAGCAAAACTCCACGAAATCTGCTCACGGATCATTGAGATGCAAATGCGAGTTCTCTAAAAAATGGATGTCAATCACTTCTACCAAATTTCATCTGGGTTAGGAAGAGTGATCAGCTTGACCTCATTAAACTTGTGAGCTAATATAAGTCTCGGACCCCCAAGTTTAAGCTTCTTTTTCCAACCCAAAACATAACGGCCACAGGAAACAGAACAAACACAGTTGTATTCACGCGCTACCTGCTGTCTCAAATTTTCCAGTTGTAGCTAGAAAAAATTCTATAAAACGAAAACACGCGATAGAATGGGTCTCAAATTTCGCTCGAACACGGCGCAAGTAAAAGCAGCCCGTGGGCGACTCAAGCGGCGGGCGCACCTGAAGTTCCTGCACAGCTCGGGCACGCGCATCTTGTGCCGGAGGCTCGAGGGGGGCTGCTTGAGCCGGATCCGGAACACGGTCGCCGGCGACGACGCAAGCTGCGCTCCTCCTGCCACTCCACCGCCACCACCTCCCCCCTCCACATCCGCGACTCCACCTCCGCCCACGCCGCCATCAACCTCCATCGCCTCGGCCGCTAACGCCGGCTCCGCCTCCTCGGGGCCGCCGCCCTCACCCGCACCATCCACCCCCGGTCCGCCGCCACCTCCTCCTCCTCCCGTAACGACCCCTTCCTGGCTCTGCGGCAGCAGCTGCTGCTGCTGCTGTTCCTTGGGCGGCGAGGAGGCGGGGATCGCGTTCGCGCTCGCGGGAGTGGCGTTGGGTGTGGGGTTCGGGGGCGGGGTGGGGACGGGGTTAGGGTTTGGGGCGGGGGACGAAGAGGTCATAAGGACGGAGAGGGATGGGACGGGGAGGGAGGGAAAAGGGGGGCGCAGAGCGAGGATGCTTAGGTCATTCGAAGCGACCGGCGGTCGCTGTCGCTGGGGGAGAGGGCAGCCGGGTGCGGAGAGGGCGGGGGAGTTCGCTGTGCTCGGTGCGCCGGCGTCGCTTTCAGGTGGGTGGAGGAGGTGGAAGGGAGATGGAGAAGGGGAAGGTGCCTGTGTGGCTTTCGCTCGGCGCTCCGTCTGACTTGTCCTACTTCAGGCTTCGCTTATGTGGCAGGCAGAAACTTTGTTATGGTTATTTTTCTTTAAAATGTTGTTGGTTTATTAGACTAAAACCGGCCGAGAACCGGCAAGTCACACCTAAATCACCGCAAGACGTATAAGAGCATTTCTAACAGAGCCCGTAAACCCGCATCCCGAACGGGTACGTACGAGAAAAAAGGAGAGGAGGCAATCATGGCGGCGGCCTAGGGTTTCAACCCTAGCCACCGCCGTCGGGTGACATCTGCAGCTTCATCGTCGTCGCCGGCAAAGATTCGACGGGTCCTCGTCTCCTCTAGGTGCCGTCTGGCACTAGAAGGGGTGGGGACCTCGGACCTGCGCACGGCGCTTTTCAAAGGTCCCATATGGTAGAGTTTGGTTTTGGTCGTCATCTTCTTCGTTAATGAAGATGGTATCGTCTACAATAAGTGATCTTCCACGCTTTGTTCGACGGCGAGATATCCTTCCCGACGTCAATGGTGGCTTTGGAAGATTAAGTCGGTCTAGGTATGGTTCTTCAGATCTTGCTTCGCCAGATCAATCTTGAATTGTTTCTCATGGTTGCCGCGAGGAGGTTTGTCCTCGCAATATCTATCCCAGCTACTACGTCTTCGGCAATGCTCATTCTCTCGGCTCCCAACGACGTCGACAAAGTGGTTTGGTTCTTTGTCCCTGGAATATCAGTGGTGGTGCTCTTGCCGATGTTGCTTGATTAATTTAATGGCTGCGTGCACAAAGCATTGGCATTGCGGCTCAAACTTAAAAAGGGAGAACCTTCGGTGCTATTCACAGGTCTGTGGTTTGGTGGTGTTGGCATTGTTCTACGGCTGCCTTCAGAAAAGTACAAGATTGTGTCATGGATGAAGAAAAAGCTTGAAGATCTCATAGATTTGCTAGTCTCTTTTGGTTTTGTTTTTGTAATCGATGTAATCGTGTACCCTTTGCTGGTTTAATATACGTGAAAAATTAAAAAAAAAACCGTAAACCAGCGAACTGAAAAGCGCGAGTTCAGTTCACCGAACACGGCAAAGCGTGAGTTCAGTTCACCGAACACGGCTTTACGGGTCGAAAAAGAGCTGTCGCAGAACAGATCCCGTAAACCAAAACTGTAAGAGCATGTCTAGCAGGACCCTTAAACGACGTCGGACCTGTATTATTCCGGCCGTCTGTGGGTTGTGGGCGAAAACGGCCATTTAGCAGGGCCCGTAAATGGCCCGACCCATCCAGGGATTTTACAGGGCCCTATCGATAGCCCACCTCAACCTGTACAAGTACAGGCTGCGGCTGCGAGTGAAGGTCCAAACCTTCATTCCCAGCCCTAGCTCCGCCGCCAAAATCCGCGCGCCGCCCACTACTCCGGCGAGCAATTAGATGCCGCCCACTACTCCGACTAGCCCTCTTCCACCACCATGAGCAGCTCAAGATCCCGAAGCGGAGGGGGGGGCGGTCGCGCGGGACGCGGCGGTCTCCGTAGCCGGGCGGAGGCGGCGTGGCGGTAGAAGTTCATCCGCTCCGTCGGGGCGAGGCGGAGGTGCGCGAAGAAGTGGACGAACTGGGAGCAGACAGCGCCGGGTCACCTACGCGAGTACCAGCCCGGCGGCGCGTACTACGACGCGATGCCTCCGATGGAGGAGATGTCGGATGACTTCTTCGCCGAATTCGCGGAGGAGGAGGAGGAGCGTCGCCGCCTCGCCCTCATCACGGGTGAGGATAGCTGGGGAGGAGGAGGAGCCCGCCGCAACCTCTTCGCGGGTGAGGGCAGCTCCCACGGAGGAGGAGGGGGAGGAGGAGGAGGAGCGCCGTTGGTCGTCTTCGCGCGTACCGACGAGGAGGAGGCCGCCGCCATCGCGAAGAAGGCGGAAGAGGAGGAGGCGGAGCGGCAGGAGGAGGCCGCCGCCATCGCGCAGGTGGAGGCGTACATCGCGCGGGAGGCGGCAGCGGCGGCAGCGCCGGCGCCGACGAACTGGGTCTTCCTCGAGTAGGCGCGAGCTCCGGCGGGCTCTGGCACGGGAGGCGGCAGCGGCGGTAGATCTAGGGTTAACCTAGTTTAGTTTTGGGTTAGACTGCACGATCCTATGTATGATCGTGCTTGATGAATGTATAAATGTAAATGAACAAGTGATCTAGCAAGAATTTCTCCCGCGTTCTTCGTTTTTCAAAAATACAGGTCAATTTACAGGTCCTGATAATTGCGACGAGAATTTGGGAGAAAATTTCGGCGTACAGGGCCCTGTATTCGCTCAATACGGGTCGACAGAATAAGGGCCCTGCTAGACATGCTCTAACACAGTTTTGGTTTACGGGCTCTGTTCCGCG
Source organism: Puccinellia tenuiflora (assembly GCA_012064385.1). Taxonomy (NCBI): domain Eukaryota; kingdom Viridiplantae; phylum Streptophyta; class Magnoliopsida; order Poales; family Poaceae; genus Puccinellia; species Puccinellia tenuiflora. Next base: position 692,867 of record QRDG01000165.1, on the reverse strand, counting down.
ACAGCAGCTTTCGAACCTATGAACCCAGGGTTTTTCACAGAATCGGCATATCAAACTACCTACCCGCAAACAAGCGATGCATAATTCATAGTTTACATCAAATCACCACGACAAAATCATATCAAATCGTGCATTGTTCATAGCAAAAAGTTGCACCATCTCCTCACCACCTGCATCAAACGGAGAGAGGACCGCCGCCACCTTCATCGCCACCATCTCCATGGATAGCCGATGCACCACCACTTGCCCCTTCACGAGCTAGTCTTCGTCTCTCCATTATCTCCGCCGTGGCCCTTCTTTTCTTCTTCGTTCCATTGGCCTCGACCTCAACCACACCTTCTCCCTCGTCGTCATCTTCCTCCCCTTCGCCCCCTTCGTCCATTTCATCGTCTTCACCGTCATCTTGCTCCCCATCTCCGTCCACCCCAGCGTCGAACGAAGCGAGTGGAGGATCGGCAATGTCAACCTCCTCCAACATGTCCATGAACGAGACGTTGCTGTTGGGAATATGCCCTAGAGGCAATAATAAAATGGTTTATTAAGCATATTCACGTTTATGATAATAGTTTATTATCCATGCTATAATTGTATTAAATGGAAACATAATACATGTGTGGAATATAAACACCCGGAGTCCCTAGTGAGCCTCTACAGGACTAGTTCGTTGATCAAGAGATAGTTAGAGTTTCCTAACTATGGACTTGTTATAGTCACTTGATAACGGAGTCATATCATTAGGAGTAATGGTGTGATGGACATGACCCAAATAAAGAGTTGCAATTAATCGTGTCACAGAAGTTTTGTTGTCAACACTTTTAATATGCCAAATATAGTTTCCTTAGACCATGAGATTATATCACTCCCGTTCACCGAAGGAATACTTTGTGGACATCAAACGTCACTTCGTAACTGGGTGATTATAAAGGTGGCTTTCGGGTATCTCTGATGGTGGGTTGTTGGGTGATATGAATCAAGAGTGGGATTTGTCCCTCCATGTGACGGAGAAGATATCTCCAGGCCTTCTCGGTAATATAGCATCAAAAGTCTGCAGACATGTGATTTGGTTGTAATCACCGGGATCCTATATTGTAGACGAGTAAAGAGAACTTGCCGGTAACGAGATTAAACTAGACATGGGGATGTCAACGATTATATCTCGGGCAAGTAAAATATCGTGAGACAAAGGGAATCATATATGAGGTTAATTGAATCGCCGGCATCGTGGTTCAATCGAGAAAAGGTTTTCGTTGAGTGTATAGGAATTAATATGGGCATCCCGGTCCTGCTATTAATTATTGATATGATCATGTCTATGCATTCTCGAACCCGTAGGGTCACACACTTAACGTTCCGATGAAATTAGGTTTTGTGAATTAAATGATGAAACGAACGAATGGTGATTCGGAGTCTCGGATGGGATCCCGGACGTCACGAGAGGTTCCGGAGGAGTCCGGAGAATAAGATTCATATATGGAAAGTGGTTTCCGGAGGTTTCGGAAAAGTTCCGGAAATTATTTATAGGGTACCGGAAGATTCCGGAATGTTCTAGAAGGTTCTAGAAGTGGGACCACATATTGTATGGGGCCCACATGGACCAAAGGGGTGCTGCTGGCCACTTGGGCCAGCCGCACCACCCAATGGCCCACATGGGCATGCGGCATCAGGAAGGGGGGAACCCACTCCTAGTTGGACTAGGAGTTGGGCCCTCCACCCTTTAGGAAAGGGGCCCAAGGAGGAGTCCTAGATGGACTCCAACTTGGGGGGCAAGGCAAGAGGGGGCCGGCCGGCCCCTGCCCTAGCCCTAGCCGCCACCTATAAATAAGGGGGGGAGGGGTGCGGCACACCCTTGAGGCTGCCGCCCCACACACCCAGCCGCACCACCTCCACCCCAAAACCCTAACCCTAGCCGCACCCCTTACCCCGAAGGGCTGCTGCCACCTCTCCTCCTCCAAGGGCTGCCGCACCACCCTAACCCTAGGGTGCTGCGCCATCTCCTCCTCTCCCTCTCCTCTTGCTTTGCTTGGCGAAGCCCTGCTCGCGGAGATCGTCATCATCACCGGCACTATCGTCATGCTGCTGAGATCATCAAGGCCACGTCCTCTCGCTTGCGGGATCAAGGAGTCGACGTCTTCATCGAGCCGTACGTGTGGACGCCGCGGAGGTGCTGCCCGTTGCTGCACTTCACCGGATTGGATCTCGAGGATAATACATCTCCTCGCGACTAGACGAGTCTAGTTGCGGGGATCGACTAGCCAACCCCTGCACCGACAAAACGTGTTTGTTGATCTTCAAGGGTAAGAGATTGGATCTCACCTTCGCTATCTTCATCTAGTAGATCTAGATCCTTGGGGTTTATTCCGCTTGCCGCGTAGGAAATATTTTGTTTTCAATGCTGCGACCCCATCAGTGGTATCAGAGCCTAGATCTATTCGTAGATGTTGGTGCGATTAGAACACAAGGAGTTGTGGGCGTTGATATTTTATGTTGCTACCTTCTCGCGTGCACTTTGCATCTTTGCGGTATTGTGAGATTGAAGCGGCCCGGACCAACCTTACTCGTCCACGCACGAGAGACCGGTTCCACGACTGACATGCAACTTGTTTTGCATAAGTGGCTGGCGGGTGTCTGTTTCTCTTGCTTTAGTGAGGATGCAATTTTCAATGGAAGGCCTTTCAAAAGGATGAGTAAATAAGCAACTATTATATCACCGTTGTGGTTTTTGCGTAGATTAGAACGATTCTATCTCGTTGACCCAAGCCACGTAAAATTTGCATAAACAAAGTAGAGGACGTCTAACTTGTTTTTGCAGAAGGGGTCAAGTGATGTGATATGGCCAATGTGATTTGTGATAATGTATGCAATGATCATGTTTGTAATTTTTCGCGACTTGCATGTCGACGAGTACGGCAACCGGCAGGAGCCATATGGTTGTCTTTTATTTTATGTGACCTGCGTGTCAATGAATCACCATGTAATTGCTTTACTTTATTGCTAAGTTGTAGTTGCAATAGTTGGTGGACAACCATGGTGATGGCGCCACGATGATGGAGATCATGCCGGAGATGGAGATCATGCCGGAGATGGAGATCATGCCAGTGCTTTATAGATGGAGATCAAAAGCATATGAAGAAAGGCCATATCATATCACAATTATGAATTGCATGTGATGTTTATCCCTTTTATGCACCTTATTGTTATGCTTAGATGTGATCGCGACGGTAGCATGATAAGGTGATCTCTCATGTTAATATCAAGATAATTAAGTGTTCTCCCCTAGTATGCGCCGTTGCGAAAGTTCGTCATTTCGAAGCATCACGTGATGATCGGGTGTGATAGATTCAACGTTCACATACAACGGGTGCAAGCCAGTTTGCACATGCGAAAATACTACGGTTGTCTTGACGAGCCTAGCATGTACAGACATGGCCTCGGGAACACGAAACCGAAAGGTTAAACACGAGTCATATGAATGATATGATCAACACTGAGTTGTTCACCATTGAAGCTACATCATCTCACGTGATGATCGGTTGTGGTGTAGTGGATTTGGATCGTGTGTCACTAAAACAACCAGAGAGATGTTGAGTTTAGTGGGAGTTCATTAATTTGATTAAGTTGAACTAAAATTGTCATAAACAAGTGTCCTAAAATGTCTTTGCAAAATCCTTGTAGATCATGGCCGACTACAGTAGTATGTTTCTTGCTGAGGAGCTGCGTCTCGATGGGTCAAACTTCATCGAGTGGTACGAACGTCTTAGAGAAGTCCTATCAACCAATGATCAGCTCTACGTGTTACATGAACCGTTAGAAGAGAAACCTGATGCTTCTGCAAGTTACAACAAGCGTATGGATTGGCTCAGTCGGAGTAAGACTCACATTCAAGTCAATTGGTTGATGAGTGTCTTCATGAATTCAGACCTGTCCAAACAATTCAAGAACTTGAGTGCCATTGAGACTGTCACTAAGCTAAAGAATATGTTCATAGCACAAGTGAGAATTGCAAGGTTTGAAGGTCTAGGTGTTTTTCTTTCAACTAAGATGGAAGAAAATGATCACTTAGAGGAACATCTGAAGAAAATGTATAGGATATATTACACTCTTGTGGATGCTTGGGATATGGAGATGAGTGACGAATTCGCGATAGATGGGTTGTTGCATTCGCTTCATCCCAAATTCAAGAATTGTGTCAGAGACTATGTCAAGGAAAGGGATTCGATCACTTATCCGGAACTGATGTCTCAACTTCGTCAGATCGAAAGGAATCCCGTAGCAGGAGGAGTAGCCAATGCAGAAGGTATATTTAGATATACTAGTTATAAGTGTTTAAATGTCCCATTTACACTTGTGGTGAGCTAAGTATTTGATACTTGTGCTGTTTTGTGAAAACAGGGCCTGCCGTTTGAGAAGTGCATGGAGGGACTGAGTGGATTTCGCGGGAAGATGGCAATCAAGGATTTGATGCTGGCGATGTTCTACTTCTACATTTATCGTTTTAAATAAGAGGATTTGAATGAGTTTTGTAATCGAATTAAGTGTGATCTTAAATTAGTGTGTCTCAGTTTGTGAGACGGTCATTCATGTTAAAGACAAGTGGTTGTTCTGTTTTCATGAGTACTCCTTTTTGGAGATCACGTTTCGATTATGAGATTATTGTCCTTTGCTAGATTTAAACGATAATTAGTTAAACACTTATAAAATGAAACATGCTAAAAATATCCTATACTTAATGATAAGATTTGTTTTAATTGTACTATTAGTGCTGAAGAGCATCTTGATGCGCATCACTAAGTAGTGTGGTTAAAAATGTCATTTTTTTTAAAATGTCATGAGTAGCTGAAAATAAACACAAGTGTTGGTTGTATTTTTCAGTGAATAAAAGACATCATTATTTTATCATGAATGAGTAAATAGGAGTATTTATTCATGTCATGATGAGACCTTGGAAGTAGAGGATATTAAGTTAACAAGATAATTGAGTCTTTTCGATTTGATCAAAAGAGACAAAATATTTGAGTTATTGTTTAGTATGGAGACTTGTGACAAGTGTTATCACAAATTGCAATATTTAGAGATTATTCAAAAGTGTTTTGATAAACCTAAAGTATTGTAGTCACATTATATTTGATATTATGTGGTCATAAAGAAGGGATTTGGTTTTAAGGGTTTATTTGTATCATTTAGATTTATTTTGATAACACTCTGTTTTAAATAAAGGATCTATTTAATGATTTGCATTTCGCATATGAGTTATGTGAAATAGTGGTTTCAATAATTATGAGATAATTAAAAACCAAAGCAAATGAAGTTTTGTAGAATATTCATATGAGATTATGAATAGAGATTCCACAATGTGAGACTAAAAGGGACAAACCAATGTGTTTGATTGTGTTATGTATTTTAGTGGTTTTATCGTGAAATGGTTTCATGGATAAAAGAATTGTTGGAATGAATTTAGAAAGCTTAAACCTTTCATGTTTATGTATCAAGTGGCACATATGTAAAGTGCTATGTTGGTTAAGGCTTGACACATAAAGGTTTTAATGATGGTGATCATTGAATTTTGGTTTAGCTTGTCTAAAGAGAAGTAGGGTTCAAGAATATGAATTTTGTCAAAAGTTGCAAAATAATATTCATGATTTACTTGTCATGTTTGGGAAACAAGACATACCTACAAAACTACAAAAGAAGAAATAGAAACTTTAAATACGAAAGTGACTAAAAGTCATTCTATTTTAAGTTTGAATCATAAAGTAATCGTTACTTGATTTTGTGAAAAGAATGTTTCACGTATTTATTTTGCAAAAGAGTTTGCGTGGAATAAATAAAACTTAGAGCTGGCAAGGTGCTGGCGTTTCGTATATGAGTTCTCGAATCTTAAGAGTTAAGAATTTTGGAGGAGTCCAAAGTGTCGAGAAAGTGCATAAGAAACTGAGTGAGATCTAATTAAGATATGTGGTGACATATATTAAGTTAGAGCAGAAATTAATTTCCATAATCAAAATATTGGTGACATATGTTTGAGTGGGAACTAGTTAATCATGGTCAAATATAAAGATAACATATTTTTGAGTGAGAGCCATAGTGGCTTCACAATTAAATATGTGTATGGTGTATATTTGAGTGGGAGTTTACAACATCGTGTTTGAATGAAATAGAGATTTCATAAATGTTGTAAATGTTGTCATGGACCAATGCATAACTTATGAAGTTAGTTTGAACGTCAAATATTCATGTAGATGAATGTATCTATGAAGGATAGATAAGTTTGATAAATATTAAAGTCAGGATGTTTTACCTAAACAAGTTTTGAAGGAGTTCAAAATGGAAACAAGAGAAGAATGGTTCATCTCATTGTAACATATAGGTGAAACATTGAGTTTGAGAACTCAGTACAAAATTGATGGTTGAAGGATATGTTGGAATTCAATATGAATTGTTCATAGGTCTCAACATATAAGAACCATGTGTTTGTATATGACGATATGTGACCCAAGTTCTTAGTTGTAAGAACATGATGAATGAGGAGTCATTTTTCATGAAATTGAGATAAATTTAGAAAATGGTAGACTTGGTTGAAGTCATAAAGCCAGACTAAATTGAAGTTTTTTTTTGGAATCAGAGCAGCACAGCAAAAACATGATCAGAAATATCAAAGTGACAAGGTTCACTGTTGATTTGTTAAGTCTACAACATATAGGAGTATATGATTAATTCAAGGATTGAAATAAGATATAATATTTTGGTTTGAGAAAGTTGTTTCAAGATCGAGTGAGTTCCGAATGCATATGTTATGAGAAAGTCCATTTGACTGATCATACATACAGGCATAAAAGGATATGAATATCTCACTCTATAACCAAACATATTATATACATTATATGATAATGAGTTTTATCATGGGATGATAGGAAGTTTATCATGTGATGATAAAGTAATGTCAAATTAGGTGACAGTTACAAATTTTGCAAAAGACATAAAGAGCTGTAAAGTACAAGCATGGACAGAACCTCTACCACAAGCAAACATGATCAGCACTGAGACTTCATGAGTGAGACTCCATGGGTGTTGGATCGCGGAAATGTAAACTAGATTATTGACTCTAGTGCAAGTGGGAGACTGTTGGGAATATGCCCTAGAGGCAATAATAAAATGGTTTATTAAGCATATTCACGTTTATGATAATAGTTTATTATCCATGCTATAATTGTATTAAATGGAAACATAATACATGTGTGGAATATAAACACCCGGAGTCCCTAGTGAGCCTCTACAGGACTAGTTCGTTGATCAAGAGATAGTTAGAGTTTCCTAACTATGGACTTATTATAGTCACTTGATAACGGAGTCATATCATTAGGAGTAATGGTGTGATGGACATGACCCAAATAAAGAGTTGCAATTAATCGTGTCACAGAAGTTTTGTTGTCAACACTTTTAATATGCCAAATATAGTTTCCTTAGACCATGAGATTATATCACTCCCGTTCACCGAAGGAATACTTTGTGGACATCAAACGTCACTTCGTAACTGGGTGATTATAAAGGTGGCTTTCAGGTATCTCCGATGGTGGGTTGTTGGGTGATATGAATCAAGAGTGGGATTTGTCCCTCCATGTGACGGAGAAGATATCTCCAGGCCTTCTCGGTAATATAGCATCAAAAGTCTGCAGACATGTGATTAGGTTGTAATCACCGGGATCCTATATTATGGACGAGTAAAGAGAACTTGCCGGTAACGAGATTAAACTAGACATGGGGATGTCAACGATTATATCTCGGGCAAGTAAAATATCGTGAGACAAAGGGAATCATATATGAGGTTAATTGAATCGCCGGCATCGTGGTTCAATCGAGAAAAGGTTTTCGTTGAGTGTATAGGAATTAATATGGGCATCCCGGTCCCGCTATTAATTATTGATATGATCATGTCTATGCATTCTCGAACCCGTAGGGTCACACACTTAACGTTCCGATGAAATTAGGTTTTGTGAATTAAATGATGAAACGAACGAATGGTGATTCGGAGTCTCGGATGGGATCCCGGACGTCACGAGAGGTTCCGGAGGAGTCCGGAGAATAAGATTCATATATGGAAAGTGGTTTCCGGAGGTTTCGGAAAAGTCCCGGAAATTATTTATAGGGTACCGGAAGGTTTCGGAATGTTCTAGAAGGTTCTAGAAGTGGGACCACATATTGTATGGGCCCCACATGGACCAAAGGGGTGCTGCTGGACACTTGGGCCAGCCGCACCACCCAATAGCCCACATGGGCATGCGGCATCAGGAAGGGGGGGAACCCACTCCTAGTTGGACTAGGAGTTGGGCCCTCCACCCTTTAGGAAAGGGGCCCAAGGAGGAGTCCTAGATGGACTCCAACTTGGGGGGCAAGGCAAGAGGGGGCCGGCCGGCCCCTGCCCTAGCCCTAGCCGCCACCTATAAATAAGGGGGGGGTTAGGGGTGCGGCACACCCTTGAGGCTGCCGCCCCACACACCCAGCCGCACCACCTCCACCCCAAAACCCTAACCCTAGCCGCACCCCTTACCCCGAAGGGCTGCTGCCACCTCTCCTCCTCCAAGGGCTGCCACACCACCCTAACCCTAGGGTGTTGCGCCATCTCCTCCTCTTCCTCTCCTCTTGCTTGGCTTGGCGAAGCCCTGCTCGCGGAGATCGTCATCATCACCGGCACTATCGTCGTGCTGCTGAGATCATCAAGGCCACATCCTCTCGCTTGCGGGATCAAGGAGTCGACGTCTTCATCGAGCCGTACATGTGGACGCCGCGGAGGTGCTGCCCGTTGCTGCACTTCACCGGATTGGATCTCGAGGATAATACATCTCCTCGCGACTAGACGAGTCTAGTTGCGGGGATCGACTAGCCAACCCCTGCATCGACAAAATGTGTTTGTTGATCTTCAAGGGTAAGAGATTGGATCTCACCTTCGCTATCTTCATCTAGTAGATCTAGATCCTTGGGGTTTATTCCGTTTGCCGCGTAGGAAATTTTTTGTTTTCTATGCTGCGACCCCATCAGTTGCCGTTCCTACCAAAAACCAGGCTCAATTTTTGCGCACAAATTAAACCGAATCGAACACACAATTTCCTTTACCTTGTTGACCCATCGTCGAGCACGTGGTGGGCGTCGTTCGCGTTGGCACCGGCTGGCGGCGACGGGGCTGGGAGCGGGGGCGCGACACCGCCGTGGCTGGTCGTGGTCTTCGTCTTTGTCCCCTTCGGCCGCAAATCTTTCGATTTGGCGTGGGGTGTCTTCATCCGCTTGGCTGCGGCGTCCCCTTTGGCCCGGCCGGAGACCGCCAGGAGAGCACCGGTGGCCGCAGCACCTGCTTGCGGGACCACGTGCGTTCCCGCGCGCCTCTGCTTGAGGACGCTCGTCGACGCGACCAGGTTCACGATGTCGGCGGGGGTGGTGGTGGTGACGGGAGCTCCGGCGGCCACGACAGAGGGTGGCGGGGGCTGCGGGCTAGCTCCGGCGGCCAGCGGGGTCGATTCGAGACTCATACCGCCGGAATCGGGCGACGGCGGCGCAGAGGACAGTGATGGCGCACAGATCGGCGGCGGCGGCGGTTGGGCGCGTAGGGGAGGAGGTGTGATGACCCACAAGTATAGGGTATCTATCGTAGTCCTTTCGATAAGTAAGAGTGTCGAACCCAACGAGGAGCAGAAGGTGTTGACAAGTAGTTTTCAGCAAGGTTTCACTGCAAGCACTAAAAGAGAAATGTTTTTGGATTTTTGATTTAAAGAACAAATAAAGAACAAGTAAATAAAAGAGTGCTACAATAATTGCAGCGAATAGCCCAATCCTTTTAAGCTCAAAGGACAGGCCGGTTGTGTTACTTATGAAGATTAAAACGTTCTCGAGGACACATGGGAGTTTCTGCCTAGCCAGTTTTATTGCACGCCGGTGATTAACTTTGAATGTTTTGATAAAATGCTGTGTGGGTGGACCTATGCTAATGCACCGCCCTTACTTGGACAAATACATACTTGTGATTAAACCCCTTGCAAGCATCCACAACTACAAGAAAGTAATTAAGATAAAAACCTAACCACAGCCTTAAACTGCGAGACCCTACGCTCCCTAGTGCACTAGTTCACAAATTGGGGTTTAGGTTTCTGTCACTCCTGCAACCCTACCATAAGCAAACTAAATACACTATGCATTCCTCTAGGCCCTTTGAAAGGTGAAGTATCATGTAGTCGACGTTCACATGATACCACTAGAGGAATAACACCACAACATAAATCAAACCATTAAATATTACTCAACATTATGCAATTACTAGCAACTAGGCTTTCCCCATGTCCTCAAGAACTAAACGAATTACTCACAAGACATCATATAGATCATGATCAGAGGTGATATGAATTAGGGCAACAATCTGATTGTAAAGACAATTCACCGATAAAACTCTCAAGCATCAACTACAAGTAGTAATCAACACCCGGGATATGATTCCAATGAACTAATAACAAAACAATGACAATTGCTACAGCGGGATGAGATGGGACGGTGACGGTGATGATGGTGCTGATGATGGAGATGGTGTTGATGATGATCCCGATGATGCCCGGCGTGATGGCGATGACGATGCCGACGATTCCCTCCTTCGGGAGGGAAATTCCCCGGCAGATTTCTCCCTGCCGGAGCTCTTCTTCTCTCTGTCTGGTTTCCGCCTCGTGGAGGCGGCGGTAAAATTCCTCGTTGATGCCCCTGAGGTTTTTAGGTCAAGGGTCAACAATACGCCGAAGGGGAGATGGAGAGGGGCCACAGGGGCCAGGGGCGGGCCCCTGCCGCGGCCAAGGGTGGACCTGCGGCTGCAGGCCGCCCCTGCCCCTGGAAGCTTGCCTCCGTGCCCCCTTTCGGTTCCGTGACTTATTCTTCGTAATATTGACTTTCTTATTTTCCTGGAATTTTCTGAGCTTCCGACGTCTGGTATCTTGACAGGTACTTTTCCAGCTGATTTCTGGCTCCGGCAGATGCATCCCCAATAATTGCCAATCATGCAAAATAAGATAAAATAACATAAGTATTGCATCATAATATGAAATATATCAATGAATAAAGATGAATTATGATGTAAAATAGTGATGCAAATGGACGTATGAACTCCCCCAAGCTTAGACTCCGCTTGTCCCCAAGCGAAAACTGAACTCGGTAAACATGACCACAGGTTTATCTTATTTAGAGCTGCTAGTGGTTGATGTTAAACTCTCTTGTTCTTCACTTATATTTGTTGGAGAGTTGTTTTGGTTGCTTGGTTAATGTGTTAGATCGGTAAAATGCTATGCATGTGATATTGGAATGAAATGAAAGCCTGCATAGTATTGTAGATCATTGTGTGGATAATTGATACTTCTCATTTGTTTTGAGATATTAAGATGAATGCTTAAACTTGCTGGTTATTTGAGTGGAATTGATTAGTAAAGAAATACTGTTAAAAACTTGAAACTGTGTGGTGTTTCGTATTTGTTAATTCATTAAGCTAATCTTTCCATCAAAAGAATTGTTTGGTCAACATTGGAGACGATGTGGAGTTTTTATGGTTATGATTGATAAATGTCTTATGCTACTCTGTTACCGGTTAATTTTAGATGTTTGCTTCAAATACCTTCTTTGCTAAGCCCAAAAATTGATACCGAGTGTATGGTTCACTCGTGCATCCAAATCCCAAAGCCAAACTATCTTGCCAGCTGAGTCCACCATATCTACCTATGCATGGTATTTCCTGCCATTCCAAGTAAATTTGTCATGTGCTATCTTTAAAAATTCAAAATACTCCTTTTTGTGCCTCTGTTTTTAAGCTCACGAGGGAGCAGTAGAGAGCTAGATATAACTCATGACGAGCAAGTTCATTTCCCCCCTTTCACCCGGTGTCGATGGATTACGTCTTCACTTGAATCAACCAGAGAGCAGCTTAAGCAAAATATAAATATAACTCACCATTCTCCTCTGCGCAATGAAAATCTAAGAAATCAGCTCAAAACATTGGACAATGGTGAAACCAAGGAGAAAGAGGACCGTACTCGCTCCTCTAAAAACCAGCTGCTCTCACAAGTCTAAAAGCCTTCCTTGTTATGGGGGACTAGATAGCTTCTCTGTTGTGAAGTCGTTGACGAAAGCATGCATGTCTAAAAATTGTTTTACTTCTATTTCATAAAAAAAGCAAAAAGCTCTAGCACATGACTAATCCCTGCTTCCCTCTGCGAAGGGCCTTTCTTTTACTTTTAATGTTGAGTCAGTTTTCCTTTTCCTTCTATCTCCACCAAAGCAAACATCTAGCATTGACCCTAGGTATCATTGATCATATTGCATTGTCAGATTAAACATGAATCTTTATATTGACTTTACCGTTGGAAGTTGAAGCTTTTTGCTAAAACTTGCATCTTCTTTGTTTTGATTCTCAAACACTTTTGTCATGGAATTGTTAACTTTGAGAATTAATCAAATATGTGGATCACATTGCTTTCATGTCTTTAACGTACTATTTATGAAAGGTTTTGCTTGAATGATTCAACTTGGTTATTCATTGTTTTCTTGCTATTAACTATAGACAATTGTTTTGTATCACTTCATTCACATCCTATGCTTTACATTACTATCTTGATCATGTTTGTGTTGGTTGCATGTCTCATCAAAAATTATTTTGTTATCACTTACCTACTCGAGGACGAGTAGGAGTTAAGCTTGGGGATGCTGATACGTCTCAAACGTATCTATAATTTTTGAGTGATCCATGCTAGTTTTGTGAAGTTGTCACATATTTTTACTATCATATTACATCATTTTTATGCATTTTGTCGGACTAACCTATTGACAAGATGCCAGTGCCAGTTCCCTGTTTTTGTCATGTTTTTATTGCAGAAAGTTACTTCTGGAAATATTCTCGGAATTGGACGAAATTTTACGGGGATTTTTTATTGAAGAAATGAGGAAGGGAGCAAGAAGGGCGACTCCAGGGGACCCACACAGGCCAGGGGCGGCCCCCTGCCGCAGCCTAGGGCCCACCCGCGGGTGGGACCTGCCCCTGCCCTGTGGGGCACCCCCCGACCGCCTCCGACGCCTATAAATCACATCTGACGCAAAAACCCTAAGCCCCGAAGGATTTTCCCAAATACGCAACAGAGCTCTGCCGCCATCGCCGACAAGTTTCGGGGGTTCAGAAGGTCCTGTTCCGGCACCCTGCCGGGACGGGGATCGACCGCCAGGGCCATCTCCATCAACATCGCTGCTTCTCGCGATTAGGAGGGAGTAGTCCCTCACCGGGGCGGAGGCTTATACAATTAGCTATGTGGTTATCTCTCTCTCCCATGATGTGATCTTCGTTGTGATCATGAGCTTTGTTAGTGTAGTTGAACACATGATGTTTCCCTATGTGTGATGGATATAATGTTGCTCAAGTGGTGTTATTTAGTACAATTTCCGGAGCCACCGTTGTGATCATGGTACCTCGGTGAGAGGATGGGTTCCGTGTGTGACTCTATGGATAATAGATTGGAAGGATCTTCATCATGAGTTTGTTCTTTATTTGTTGGATTGAATAGATCATGAGGTTTCTTGATGCTTGTGTTATTGAAGAAAGAGACTATTCAAGAAATAGGTTGTGGTGTTTGTTAGTACTATCTTTGGATGCGGATAGTGACAGCATGAAGTGTCCATATGAAGGTGCATGGTTGCCCCCATGCATGATTTTGGTAATTAATGACAATCTCTATGGACTAATATTTGCATTGAGCTATATTTGTAGGTTGTCCATTTGTTTGCTTGTTCTCCATTTGTTGGAGTCAAGGTTAAGGGAAGAAGAAAAGTGTGTGTTGATCAAGGCTTTGTGCGGGTTGATCATCACTCAAGGCCAAGTGAAGATATGCCGAAGAGAGCATCTCCCATCTTGGTGTATGGGGGAGCATCAAGTGAATCTTCATCGAAGCGCAATCGAGGAATGTGATGCGTCTTGAGGAGTTGATGATCGTCTTCATCGACCTCAAGTGAATTAATGCGCAAGGCAAAGGTATGATCTTGATAAGGTTTTCTATTTTACCGGTCTCATGTTGTTTAGTGAGAGACCGGATTATAGGATAGATAACCGTACTATCAAGAGAGGCTCTCAACCGAATATCATGATCGTTTCGCCGTAGAGAGCACAAACCTTTGCATCCATGCAATCATCTTTATTGGTTCTTATGTGTCTCAAATCGTGGTGTGGTCTTGGTGCTTGTCGTGCTCGTCATGACAAAGCTAAGTTCACCAAAAATGGTTTTCATATGCGTCTTCTATTGCGGTTTCGGTATCGGAGATTTTGCCGGTTCATCCATGCGGAAGATTTACCTCTTCCATTTCTTTGCAAAATCTCCATTGCTTGTTTGCCATTTTCAAAGGTAGCTTTTGTCGTCCTCTTTCCAACAAAATTGGTTTTATTTCATTCGTACTTCAATTGCAAAAGTTATCACATTTTCGGTTTGCGAAAAAGAGTTTTTAACTTTCTCCATTTGGTTTTATAAATTTTTCTTGTACTATGATGTTTCTCTGCATAATCTTGTTGTGCTCGTTGTGATGATTCCAACGAGTCCAAGATTATCGAAAACGGAGTTCGTGGGTGAAAGTTATTGCATTTCCGATTTGCAAATGGGAGCTTTTACCCTTCCCCATTTATTTTTATAATATATTCTTGGACTATGATGTTTCTCTGCATATTCTTGTAGTGCTCGTTGTGACGATTCCAACGAGTCCAAGAATACCGAAAACGGAGTTCGTATGCGAAAGTTATTGCGTTTTCGGTTCGGTCGAATTTCAAAACAGAAATTTGAAAAGTGGAAAAAGAAAAAAAAAAGGGGGCCTGGCTGGCCAGCCTGGCTGGCCTCAGGCCGGGACCGGGCCGGAAGCCTCGGGTGGCCAGCCGGCCTGCTTCTCCCGCTGGCTGGGCCGCGGCCGGGCCCTGGCCGGCTGTCTCTGTAGGCTCCCCGGCCTTCTGCCTCGCGGGCCGGCCCATGGCCGGTGGCAGGCCGGTCTCGCTGCTCTCGCTCGCTGGCCTGTTCGCTGTTTTGTCGATGCCCTGTTTCCCGGCCGGCCTGGGCGGGGCATGGGCCGGCCCCTGGCCGGGCTGCCTGCAGTGCTTTTTTGTCCCACTTTTTCTTCCCCAACGGCTCCTTTTTGGAGCCACCTATAAAAGGGGTTTCTTCTCCATTTTTTGTGTAGATCTCATCCCTTTCTCTCTCTCCTCCATTGCCAACATTTTAAGAGCTCGATTCCCTCTAATCCCTCCGATGATTCTTGCCCAAATTTAGGGAAACAAGAGAGGAGATCTAGATCCATCTTTCCACCAAACAAAATCTCCTCTAAGTGAGGGGAACTTGTGGGATCTAGATTTTGGAGTTCTTGGTGTTTTCTCCTCCGTTCTTCCTCCTAAATCCCTCCGTAGCATTAGTTGCTTCGGTTGGATTTTGGGGAGAAGAATTTGACCACTTGGTGTGATCTTCCCCTTTTGCATTTGGTGCATCGGGTTGTGCTCCCCACGGTGATTCGTGGGATTGACGGTTGGGAGCTTGTTACTCTTGGGTCATTGGACCCTAGACGGTGTTGTTGTGATTCTTGGGAGCCTCCAATTCGGTTGTGGATGCGTGCCCCAAGCTTAGTGGTGTAAAGGCTCCGGATTCCGCCTCGAAGGATTCCGATAGTGGAAGGTGAGCCAAACCTTTGGGTGCGGTTCATCGGAGAATAGGGTGAGGCCTTTGTGGCATCTTGAGTAGGCCTTTTGTGGCGAGCTCACACCCCTCCAACGAGACATACTCCCTTAACAAGGAGGAACTCGGGAATACATCCTCGTCTCCGCGTGCCTCGGTTATCTCTATACCCGAGCTTTTACTTATGCAAATTTACATTGTGGTAGCCATCATGCTTGAAGTCTATATCTAGCTATCACCTTGTTGCTTGCCTTGTTTAGCATAAGTTGTTGGTGCACTTTAGGTAAACCTAGAATTTTAGGTTGTTGGCTTGTTAATTTAAACACCTAGTTTTATTCCGCAATTATCAAGCCCCTAAATAGAAAAAGTTTTAATCGCCTATTCATCCCCCCCTCTAGGCGACATCCGGGCATAGCTTGTTCTTTCAATTGGTATCAGAGCCTCGTCTCTCTTGTTTGGCTTTACCGCCTAGAGAGTAAAGATGTAGTTTAGAGGATTAGTGCACAATTCCATGATTATATTCAATGGCACAAATTTTAATGTTTGGAAAACTCATATGCTTAGTCACTTACGGGTCTTGGACCCCGATATTGAGCGTATCTTAGATATAGGTTTTCTCCTCCAAAGGACTACGAAAGTACGACTTTAGAGGATGAGAAAAACTTATATCTAGATGCTCTATCCTCTAATGAGTTTTGCAAATTTGTGAGTGTTGTAGTTTTCGAGTCAATCATGCCTCTCCGGGATGCTCATGAGCTTTGGACCAAGATTCAAGAAAAATATGGAGTGTCCAACTCTTTTGAGGATGATTGCTCTCCCTCAACCTCCGGCCGTGACGAGCTCTCGTCTTCATCTACTTCACCAAAATGTGGTAAGCCACAAACTAATGTGATGGTGAGTAGTGATAGGTTTTGCAATATTGATAGTGATCTCATTTTTGATGATCTTTTGTCTCTATCTTGTTGCAATGCCTCGTCTTTGGACCAAAGCACACATAGCACTATAAATGTCATACATGCTAGTGTTGATAGTCCTTGCATATCATCTAAAAATTGCTTAGATAAATCTAATGATGATATGATTGCTTTGTCTTGTTACCATGATAAAAATGCTTGTGCTCCCTCTAACTCTTGCATGAATAATAATATAGAGGAAACCCAATTTTCTATGCAACAAGATGTGAACTTGAGTAGTTCAAAAATTAATTATTCTTCTTCATCCACCGCTCATTGTCTCATGGCTAAATCTTCTTCTAGTAATGACAATGATGATAATAATGATAATGATAATAATGATGAAGAAGATGATATGGAAAAAGTTAATGCCCTTCTTCAAAATAAAGGTCTAATGATTCTTAAAGCACTTCCTAGTAATAAAAGTGCCCAAGCTAACCTCTTTGAAATCATGAGCACTCTTATTGAGCGTGGGGAAACTATTGAGGCCTTGGAAGCAATCCTTGAAGAAAAAGGTAAGATAGAAAGAGATGATGCTATGGAGAAAGCATCATTAGAAGATGCTCTTGTGGAAGAGCAAGAGACTCGTGCTTCTCTAGAGGAGAAACTAGAATCTATCGAGGAGTCTCCTAATGATATAATTGCTAAAATCATTAAAGAACGTGACCATGCTCATGCTAAATATAAAGTCACGAAAAAATAAAAATGCTAGATTAAATGATGAGCTTGCCAAGTTATCTTCTTCTATTCCTAAAGCTAATGATGCTTGTGCTACTAACTCCACTTCTTGTGAAGCATCTATTATGAAGGAGAATGTTGAGCTAAGGGCTCAACTTGAGTTGCTAACTAGCAAGTATGAGAAGTTGGAAGCAAGTCATGAAAAGCTATCTAGCTCTAATGATAATCTTCTAGCATCCTATGGGAAGTTGGAAGAAAATCATGAAAAGCTATCTAGCTCTAATGATGAACTTCTAGCATCCTATGCTTGCCTCAAGTTGGCTCATGAGGCCGTCACTACAAAGGTAACATCTTGTGAGCCTCATGTGGATAATAGCACAACCATAACTAAAAATGCTAAAATGCCATGTGCTAGTCCTAGTAGTTCATCCACTAAAAATATTGGTACATCATGTGATGAATTACTTGCTTTGCCTTATTGCTCTATCAATGAAGCTTCTACTTCCTCTAGTGTTTTTGTTGCCACTAACCATGTAGAGGAAATAAAAGACCTCAAGGCCCAACTCGCTTCTTTGAAGAAGGGCTTGGAAAAGCGTCATGGGGAGAAGAGTGCACTTGACAACATGTTGAGTGTGCAACAATCCCCAAATGACAAGAGTGGACTTGGATTCAACTCCAACAACAAGAACAAGTCCAAGGTTGACAACAATAAGAAGGGCCAAGTTCAAGTCAAGAATCCGGCCAAGATCACTTGCTTCAAGTGCAAGGTTGAAGGACACCACGTTCGGGATTGCCCAATGAAGAAGAAGAAGCCTCTTAGTGAGAAGCAACTAGGGAAGCGGCCTCTTGTTCAATCTCGTGCTCAACCACGAGTTGAACAAAGGCCACCTCCCAAGAAGACTCAAGACAATGCTCCTCAAGTTGAGGAGCCCATTAAGAAGAAGAAGAGTCGGTGTTGCTACCTTTACCGCGGCAAAGGTCATATTGCTTCTTCATGCACTAACGGTACCTTATCCAACCCTATCATAATTGATGATGATTATTCTCTTGGGAAGGATAGAAGCGGCAATGTGTTTGCCAAATATGTGGGAGCTCAAAGTGGTGTCAAGAAAAGCACCATTTGGGTTCCCAAGCCTATTGTGACTAACCTCTTAGGACCCAACTTGGTTGGGACCAACAAGCTCAAACTTGATCAATAGGTGTTGGTGGAGGACATTGGTGACTTGGCTACTTTTGAAGAATTGAGGGATCTTCATGGTTTATTTCTCAAGCCAAGTCAATTGGAATATATTGCTCTATCTCATATCCAATGCTTCCTCCTTGCGGTAACTTGTATTTAACTCATATATTTATTGAAAGTTGCTTGCTCCCTTGCATGTGTTAGTTTTGTTCCTAATATGTGCGTGTATATGATATGTTTCTTTCCTACTAGTCTTGTTACTCAAGGTTGTGTATGATAGTTGTGTATCATGTAAGTGTAACTTTGTGTTGAGCTTTTTAGATCTTGTGTGGATTTAATTTGGCTTTTTGAGATATTAGTGGATCATCCCATTTTGGGGGAGTGAAATGCTTTGTGCACTTCACAAACCTAAAAATGTGTGTACATGAAGGACACCACCTAGTATTGATATTTCAATATTATCTAGCTACTATGTGATATGTCATATTCATGAGAAATTCAAATTCTACATGTCCATTAATTTCTCTAGTTGGTTTTATTTGCCTCTTGTTTAAAATTAAAATGAAGTATCACATTATGGGGGAGTAATAAGCTATGTGCATATTACAATCCCATAAAAATGTGAACATTTGAGGTTTGCCACTTAGAGTTGATATTGCAAATTATCTTTCTCCTATGTGGCATGTTTGCTCAAACAATTTCCAATTTTCCTTTTGGTTATTCTTTGGCTCTTGTTTGTGTGAGTTTGCTTGGTGTGGTTTTTCTCTAATATCCATTTCCATATATTATGTGAGAAACCATTTGTTTCATATTATTCTAACCATGGCTTTGCCGGTTGGTTCGAATAGTTGAAACTACAAACAAACCTTTTAAATATGGTGTGTTTATTTATTATCTCTTGCCATATGTTTTATCTTGTGAGGATGACCTTTGATATCTATACTCATCGGAAAAAATATTTCCTTTTGCTCATTGTCCTTGGACAATAGATATACACATTTGTGGTAGAATATTTTTGTTCATCCTCATATTGGCTCTTGCGTTAATTTGCCTATTTATTGCCTTCTTTGCCTCTTGCAAGGATCCTTTTTCATTTGGTAGTGTTTAGTGTTGGAAATAAAATGTGGAGAGTAATGATCCCTTGTGCATGCATTTTGTATTCAAATGCAAATATCAAAGATAATGCATGGATCTTGGGGGAGCATTCCTTTTTATTTTGAACACTGTCCTTTCTATCAATATTTGATCCTTTCAATTGGGATTTGATTCTTTATCTTGTGTTGGTACCTTCAATTGGTATTAATTGGAATTTAATATCTCCTCCATAGATATTTGTTCCAATTGATATTTATTGTGGGAGTCTTGATACCTTTTGCCTTATTTTAACTTTACTTGATTTCGGTCAAGTATGACCCTCTTCTTGGTATCTTTTCTCATAGTTGATATTTTTTTGTGTTTTAATTGGTATCTTATTTTCAATTGGTGTCTTATCGATCATTTGTTGTGTTGATTTGATTCCTTTTGATATCACACTTCATGTGTTGATGTGTTTTGGAATCAATCATAGGTTGATTTGATTTCTCCTAATTCATGTGTTGATTTGGATTTTGATATAATTTGGACAACCTTTTTGGTTCACTTTGTGTTTTCGTCCAAATTGTATCTCTTTTGGTTCTAGAAAGTATTTGCATGCTCGGTTACTAATTTATATTATTTTAGCATGCTTATCTTTCTTGTTCCAATATATAGGGGATACTCCCCCGAATCCTAAATCGGCTAAGATGTGCATGAAATTCAATTTCATATCTATATGCACATATTTATGTGGAGTGTTTCCTATATATTGTAGTTGATCTAACTACTATGGGACCCAATGAGTTTGGGAACCATTTTGTACTCTAATTGTGTTTTAGGTACAATGGAGATGCATTGGATGCTTGTCTCATTCATAAGGAAGGTGTTCTCACCATGTGATTGTCGGAGTCAAGCTTTGATGATAATCAAAATTCTTATCTTCTTCATCACCAATGCCATCTCGGTAACAAGTATCTATCTCATGCATACTTTTTAGTATCCAACCTTGTGTAGGTTGCCTCTTGGCATGAAAAGCTTTTAGATGCAATTGTTGTGGTTTTGGCCTATTTCCTTCACTTAATATATCTTTGTGATATGTGTGATGAATTTGCAAAAACCTTTTCTTCAATGATATTATTTCGTTGTCATACTTGTTGCCTAACTCAAAGCATCTCCACTATCTCTTGTTCCCTTAGTGATATGTGTGATGCATTTGATATATTTGAAGTTCATTTATATACAATGAGATAAATTTGAGCTATGTGCTATGCGTTTAAGCAACAATCTCATTTGTATATTTATGACTTCCTTTTGGATACCTTGTTCTTCTTTTTTCCAAACCATTTCGTATGTATATGTTTCTTTGCGGATGTATATCTTCAATGGTTTGTCCAATTAGAAACCTATACATATGAGAGAGGTCACCTTTTAGTTGGTATCCTAATTCTTTTGAGCCACCTTGTTTTTCATCTATAATTCTTTGGTGGTTCCAAATTTGTCTCGTGAGTACTTGTCTTATGTTTATTCGTATCTTTACACACTCATGTATTTGTTGGATCTTTTGACTTCATGCTTACCATGGTGAGCATGTTGAATTTTATTGGCTAAATGTTCTCACTAGCTTTTGGCATTTTCAATTGGTTTTAGTTTCCAATTGGTATCCCTAAGCTTGTGAACATATTTCTCTAAAAGATCTTTTTATCTCGGTTGGGCCTATCTTATGATGAATTTTTTTGAAAATTGGTATCTTCTTATGGCTCAACCACATCTTTGGGTGCAAGTGCTATGATTTGCTTTTGCATTATGCACTCTTGCACTTGTTGCGTGTTCTAGATAATTTTGGGGAGCGAGGATGCCATTTTTGTGCACTCCTCAATTGTGCATGAAAATTGGGGAGCTTCTCCGCTTTTATTTAGAACTCTCACTTTGGATCTTTTTGATTGCTCTTCTCCTTTGTGGAGTTGTTTAAAATGTTTTCATACTTTTTGCAATCTTTTGATCCTCAATATAGTTTGATTTCCTCTATTTTTTTCGTTAAAAGGGATTCACCTTTATGGAGGAACTCATCTTATATTGGCTCTCTAAATTTTTCTTCCCATTTCGGCAATCGATGCCAATGGGGGAGAAGTTTAGAGGGTTTAAGGGAATTTGGGTTTTATGCTTTTGTTGCATTTGCCTTTAATGCGCTTTGCATTCTTGCTTGTTTGTCATGCACGGATGCTTTATTCATTATATAAACCCTCTTAAAAGGGATTGTCATCAATTACCAACATGGGGGAGATTGAAAGTGCATGGTTGCCCCCATGCATGATTTTGGTAATTAATGACAATCTCTATGGACTAATGTTTGCATTGAGCTATATTTGTAGGTTGTCCATTTGTTTGCTTGTTCTCCATTTGTTGGAGTCAAGGTGAAGGGAAGAAGAAAAGTGTGTGTTGATCAAGGCTTTGTGCGGGTTGATCATCACTCAAGGCCAAGTGAAGATATGCCGAAGAGAGCGTCTCCCATCTTGGTGTATGGGGGAGCATCAAGTGAATCTTCACCGAAGCGCAATCGAGGAATGTGATGCGTCTTGAGGAGTTGAAGATCGTCTTCATCGACCTCAAGTGGATTAATGCGCAAGGCAAAGGTATGATCTTGATAGGGTTTTCTATTTTACCGGTCTCATGTTGTTTAGTGAGAGACCGGATTATAGGATAGATAACCGTACTATCAAGAGGGGCTCTCAACCGAATATCGTGATCGTATCGCCGTAGAGAGCACAAACCTTTGCATCCATGCAATCATCTTTATTGGTTCTTATGTGTCTTAAATCGTGGTGTGGTCTTGGTGCTTGTCGTGCCCGTCATGACAAAGCTAAGTTCACCGAAAACGGTTTTCATATGCGTCTTCTATTGCGGTTTCGGTATCGGAGATTTTGCCGGTTCATCCGTGCGGAAGATTTACCTATTCCATTTCTTTGCAAAATATCCATTGCTTGTTTGCCATTTTCAAAGGTAGCTTTTGTCGTCCTCTTTCCAACAAAATTGGTTTTATTTCATTCGTACTTCAATTGCAAAAGTTATCACATTTTCGGTTTGCGAAAAAGAGTTTTTAACTTTCCCCATTTGGTTTTATAATATTTTCTTGTACTATGATGTTTCTCTGCATAATCTTGTTGTGCTCGTTGTGACGATTCCAACGAGTCCAAGATTATCGAAAACGGAGTTCGTGGGTGAAAGTTATTGCATTTCCGATTTGCAAATGGGAGCTTTTACCCTTCCCCATTTATTTTTATAATATATTCTTGGACTATGATGTTTCTCTACATATTCTTGTAGTACTCGTTGTGACGATTCCAATGAGTCCAAGAATACCAAAAACGGAGTTCGTATGCGAAAGTTATTGCGTTTTCGGTTCGGTCGAATTTCAAAACAGAAATTTGAAAAGTGGAAAAAAAGGGGCCAGGCTGGCCGGCCTGGCCGGCCTCAGGCCGGGACCGGGCCGGAAGCCTCGGCTGGCCAGCCGGCCTGCTTCTCCCGCTGGCTAGGCCGCAGCCGGGCCCTGGCCGGCTGTCTCTGTAGGCTCCCCGGCCTTCTGCCTCGCGGGCCGGTCCATGGCCGGGGGCAGGCCGGTCTCGCTGGCCTGTTCGCTGTTTTCTCGATGCCCTGTTTCCCGGCCGGCCTGGCTGGGGCACAGGCCGGCCCCTGGCCGAGCTGCCTGCAGTGCTTTTTTGTCCCACTTTTTCTTCCCCAACGGCTCCTTTTTGGAGCCACCTATAAAAGGGGTTTCTTCCCCATTTTTTGTGTAGATCTCATCCCTTGCTCTCTCTCCTCCATTGCCAACATTTTGAGAGCTCGATTCCCTCTAATCCCTCCGATGATTCTTGCCCAAATTTAGGGAAACAAGAGAGGAGATCTAGATCCATCTTTCCACCAAACAAAATCTCCTCTAAGTGAGGGGAACTTGTGGGATCTAGATTTTGGAGTTCTTGGTGTTTCTCCTCCGTTCTTCCTCCTAAATCCCTCCGTAGCATTAGTTGCTTCGGTTGGATTTTGGGGAGAAGAATTTGACCACTTGGTGTGATCTTCCCCTTTTGCATTTGGTGCATCGGGTTGTGTCCCCACGGTGATTCGTGGGATTGACGGTTGGGAGCTTGTTACTCTTGGGTCATTGGACCCTAGAAGGTGTTGTTGTGATTCTTGGGAGCCTCCAATTCGGTTGTGGATGCGTGCCCCAAGCGTAGTGGTGTAAAGGCTCCGGATTCTGCCTCGAAGGATTCCGATAGTGGAAGGTGAACCAAACCTTTGGGTGTGGTTCATCGGAGAATAGGGTGAGGCCTTTGTGGCATCTTGAGTAGGCCTTTTGTGGCGAGCTCACACCCCTCCAACGAGACGTACTCCCTTAACAAGGAGGAACTCGGGAATACATCCTCGTCTCCGCGTGCCTCGGTTATCTCTATACCCGAGCTTTTACTTATGCAAATTTACATTGTGATAGCCATCGTGCTTGAAGTCTATATCTAGCTATCACCTTGTTGCTTGCCTTGTTTAGCATAAGTTGTTGGTGCACTTTAGGTAAACCTAGAATTTTAGGTTGTTGGCTTGTTAATTTAAACACCTAGTTTTATTCCGCAATTATCAAGCCCCTAAATAGAAAAAGTTTTAATCGCCTATTCACCCCCCTCTAGGCGACATCCGGGCATAGCTTGTTGTTTCACCATAGATGTGGAATACGAACTTTAAGGTGTGCTTTTCGTAGCCCTACGCAATTCTCATCCTATTGGATCCACAAAAGAATGATCTTCGAGTAACGTCTACCACGCATGTATTTTTGTGGGAACTATCATGTGTTTAATTATGTTAATGATGTTGAGTGTAGTCACTAGTGAAAGTATGAAGCCTAGGCCTTGTTTCCAAGCATTGATACACCGTTTTAGTCACTTTGTCACTTGTTTGCTTGCTGCTATTTTATTACAGAATTACAAAATCACCTTTTACCATCCATATCACTTGCATTTTACCATCTCTTCGCCGAACTAGTGCACCTATACAACTGACAATTGTATTAGGTGTGTTGGGGACACAAGAGACTTCTTGTATCTTAATTGCAGGGTTGCTTGAGAAGGATATCTTTGACCTCTACCTCCCATGGATTCGATAAACCTTGGGTTACTCACTTAAAGGAAATTTGCCGCTGTCCTACAAACCTCTGCGCTTGGAGGCCCAACAAGTCTACAAGAATAGAAGTGTGTAGTAGACATCATCTTCTTTCTCCTTGGTTTCACCACTGTCCAATGTTTGGGCTGATTTCTCAGATTTGCATTGCGCGGAGGAGAATTGTGAGTTATATTTATATTTTTCTTAAGCTGCTCTTTGGTTGATTCAAGTGAAGACGTAATCCATCAACACCGGGTGAAAGGGGGGAAATGACCTCGCTTGTCACAAGTTATATTTAGCTCTCTACTGCTCCCTCATGAGCTTAAAAACAGAGGCACAAAGAAGAAGTATTTTGAATTTTTTAAAGGTAGCACATGACAAATTTACTTGGAATGGCAAGAAATACCATGCATAGGTAGATATGGTGGACTCAGCTAGCAAGAAAGTTTGGCTTTGGGAATTGGATGCACGAGTGAACCATACACTCAGTACAGGGCTTTAGGCTAGAAAGGCTTTAAAGCAAACAAACAGTGTTGAAAGATGTAAATCAACTATGCTATAAAAAACAATATGTCAAACATGCAACATAAAGCTTATCATCATTGTCTGAAATAAATCTAATACAAAGGTGTATGAGCTGGAAGGTTCACAAGCATGTAAGACATACAAGATAGTGTATTTGCAATTAAATTCTTCTTCTCTACTCAAGCACCAAAGCAATTATTGCAATTTAAACGAAGCCATGCTTATCAATACCGAATAAACTTCTACTCATGCACCCAATGTCAAATCATTACTCACCACAAGATCAGCAAATGAGAGAGATTGCCATAATAAAATATAAAGTGCAGAGGAATAAAAGATACTTCTCATTTATATTCCATTATAGAAAACCACACACCAACGGATACAAAGGACTCATAAGGAGTGACAAGACACAATGCAAAACCATACTACAAGATAACTTCTCTACTCATGATACGACTCATAAGACTGGGACAAATAAAAGACATAAGATAAAGATACCGGGGCACTCCCCCAAGCTTGGAACAAGCCAAGGGAGTGCCGTTACCCATAGTGCTTGAATTTATTCCCGCGGTGGAGATGGCGGCACCACAGCCAGAGGTGTCAAGAAATACTGAAGACGTCGGCGAAGCTCTAGATTCTCTGCCTCTAGTATTGCAACTTCTACTTTCAAGCAACGGAACTGCTCGCAGAACTGATCAGCCACTCTATGAGCTTCCGACAGCAATGGAGCAATATGGGGATCCTGCTGCTGCGGCACTGTCCCTGGAACATCATGAGAATAAACATGTCGGGGGTTAATGGATCCCACAAAAGTGGTGTTGCCTGGCCTTGGATTCTCTACCCTTCCTCCCGGTTGGCGCGATGCAACCCTGCTCACTTCCTCCCGCACGTTGCGCTCCAGCTCCGCCTTCCTAGCGGCGGTCTCCTCATCGGTCGCCCAGTTCATGAAGTCCCCACGATTAATGTCTTGTTGGATCCGACGAAGGNGCCACCCCCTGCTGGGCCGTCTGCGCCCACCTCCGTTGGGCCTCCTTTGCCGCCCTCTGCTGGGCCTCCTTCACCATCCTTTGATGGACCGCCTCCGTCCCCTGCTCCCGTGGATCCACCACTGCTGGATACTGAGCAGGCTGCCACGCGTTCTGGCCCAATTACGAGGTTGCGCCGTGGTATCTCGCAGCCTAATGTCTGCACTGACGGCACAGTAGCATGGAACACAGTTCTCGCAGCTCTTGCAGTGTCAAAGGATATTGCTGAACCTCGCGATTATCGGGAAGCCCTCCGTATTCCTCATTGGCGCACTGCTATGGAAACAGAGTTCTCCGCTTTGAAGGACAATGGTACGTGGATACTTGTTCCACCTGTTTCTGGCATTAATTTGATTGACTCTCGCTGGGTGTTTAAAGTCAAGCTTCATGCTGATGGTTCCATTGAGCGCTACAAGGCGCGACTGGTTGCAAAAGGATTTAAGCAACGGTATGGTCTGGACTATGAGGAGACTTTTTCTCCGGTGGTCAAGCATGCGACTGTGCGTCTTCTGCTGTCTCTTGCTCTCTCACGTGGGTGGCACCTCCGTCAGCTTGATATTCAGAATGCCTTCCTTAATGGCTTCCTTGATGAGTAGGTATATATGCGACAGCCTCCTGGTTTTGCTGACCCTGATAAACCTGATCATTACTGCCGTGTAGTCAGGTCTCTCTATGGATTGAAGCAAGCTCCTCGTGCATGGCATGCTCGTCTCAGCTCTGTACTTGGCTCTTTGGGTTTTTCGCCGTCTACTGCGGATACCTCACTGTTCATTCTTCAGAGGCCCGATGTGACTGTCTATCTCTTGGTATATGTTGATGACATTATTGTTATTAGCTCTACTACTACTGCTATTCCCAGGTTAATCACTGCACTTCGAGCTGACTTTGCTGTGAAAGATCTTGGCGTTCTTCATTATTTTCTAGGCATCGAGGTGGACTCATCCTCGTCTGGCCATCTTATTCTTCGACAGCGCAAGTATGCTCTTGAACTGCTTCAGCGTGCTGGTATGTTGAAGTGCAGTCCCGCTACCACTCCTATGTCATCTTCTGAGCGGCTATGTAGTGCTGATGGTGATATTCTCTCGTCTGAGGAAGCTACACAGTATCGTAGTATTGTTGGTGGCTTGCAGTATCTCACAGTGACACGTCCTGATTTGTCCTTTGTTGTCAACAAGGTGTGTCAGTACCTTTCTGAGCCTCGCACTCCTCATTGGGCTGCCGTCAAACGCATTCTTCGCTATGTGCGGTTCACAGTAGACAGTGGTCTTTAGTTTCGAGCATCTTCCTCCACTCTATGTCTGCATTCTCTGATGCAGATTGGGCTGGCAGTATGGATGATCGACGATCTACCGGGGGTTTTGCCCTTTTCTATGGAGGTAATTTGATCGCCTGGAGTGCTCGCAAGCAGTCTACAGTATCACGATCGAGTACTGAGTCTGAGTATAAAGCTCTGGCTAATGCTACAGCCGAGCTTATCTGGGTCCAGTCCTTGTTACGGGAACTTGGTGTTGCACAAGATCAGCCTCCAGTGTTATGGTGTGACAACATTGGTGCCACATATCTGTCAGCTAACCCAGTCTTTCATGCAAGAACAAAGCATATTGAGGTTGATTCTCACTTTGTTCGTGAGCGTGTGTCTCAAAAGCAACTTCAGATTCGGTTCATCTCGTCGTAGGATCAAGTCGCTGATATTGTCGGCACAGTGGAAACCAGGGTACCACGGGCCGGCCTGCCAAAGACCCACAACATTCTTCAGAAGATTTCGCTAAGGACCAGGCTCTCCAAGCCTGGCGAGCCTCGCGAGGGTTTTTCCCTCGCGAGGGACCTCTCCTCCTCGCCGAGGGTTTTTCCTCGGCGAGGGACCGCCTCTCCTCGAGAGGGCATCTCGGATGCTACCTGCAAATTCTTCTAAGGACCAAGCCGAAGGGCTCGGCGAGGCCTCCTGCCTCGCGGGGTTCCTTCCTCACGAAGCCAGCTCTGCCTCCGCGGCAGAGCGCACATGGGCTCTGCACCCACCGCAGAGTCACGGGCGCGCCAGCGCGCGGTGACGGCAGCGCCGCAGTTGCCGTTCTTATGTATAAAGCAGTCAACAACGCTGCACCAAGCAAAGGAGCTCCAAGAATTGCCACTTTGGTGATAAGGGGACCGTCTACAGCTACACTCCAAGGGCGACGTCACCGTGGGACACATCCCACCTCAGCGGCGCTAGCCCACCGTCCTGGTTGGACGGTGGCTTTTCCAGCTTTGGTGACACCGCCCCCTGCCATGGACCGCGTCCATGGACTCCACCTTTATCGTGCACCTGTCCTCCTCCTTCGTCGCCATGTGGTAGCCCTTCCCGCCAAGATATTTGGGGGAGGAGGTCCGAGACACCTATAAAAGGAGGGGGAGCACGTTCGGGCAAAGGGTTCAATCTTTAGTTGGAATTTCTGAGTTCTAGGGTTAGCCATTGTTAGCCACCTTGAGCTCGCCAAGCTCCCTTTGTACTGAAACCTCTCCAAGCAAGTGCAATACATCCGAAGCAGGACGTAGGGGTTTTACCTCTCCCAGAGGGCCCTGAACCTGGGTAATACCGTGCGTTCATCTCTGCAGTGCTGTCCCACAGTGAGCTCGACGAGCATCGTCGCCGAGGCACGTTGAGAGTTGTTTGATTCCGTGTTCAGCCCCTTACTCGATCCTCGTGAGACACACCCAGTTCCTGGGACAGTTCTCTGACATTTGGCGCGCCAGGTAGGGGGCTGAGGCGCATCTTCAACCTCGACACAGCCATGGCCGGCATCTCTCGCGCCGAACGTCTCGCTCGCCGGACGGCCAGCGCCGCCACCGCTCCCGCTGGCAACCCGCGCGGCCGCCCGCGCGGAAGTGCTGCTCCGGAGCGCCACGTCGACCCCGAGCCCCGCGTCGAGCACCCGGAGGACGACGACAACGACCACGCCGAGGACGACCTCGGTGAAAAGGAGGCTTCCTCCCTGCACCCGTCGCGGGACCGTGCTGCCTCCTCGCTGGGCCGCCCTGCGCCCAGCCCAGCAACTGCGCTTCTCATGGCGCAGGAGCTGCTGCAGTACCGTCCCACGCCGGAGGCTCAAGAAGCCTGGCTCAACCGCCTCTCCGAGCTCGTCGGCGCCGCTCGCGTCGCCGCTCCCGCACCGTCTCGTTCGCTGGTTCTCTCTGCACGCGCAGGGGACGTGGCGCACGGTGCGCCGCATGCACCTCCTCGTCATCCCGCGC
Source organism: Puccinellia tenuiflora (assembly GCA_012064385.1). NCBI lineage: Eukaryota > Viridiplantae > Streptophyta > Magnoliopsida > Poales > Poaceae > Puccinellia > Puccinellia tenuiflora. The sequence goes on along the minus strand of QRDG01000165.1, from coordinate 663,370 downwards.
CCGCTCCAGCTCCACCAGTTCCACCGCAGCCTGCTCCAGTCGGGGCTCCTCCTCGCGACAACCGCGCTGCGTCGCACGCGTCGTCGCCGCATGACTGCAAAATCGTGCAGCGAGCCCCGGAGAACGCACGCGTGAGCATCGAGCGCCAGCATGATCGCCACCACCGCGCCGTCCATGACGTCGCCACCGCGGGGCGCCACCTCCGCGCCACCCTCGCCAACGGCCCGGTCACCTACGGCACGACGGCTGCGTTCACTCGCAGCCTCCGTCGCGTCGTCTGGCCGGTCAAGTTCAGGCCGGATCTTCCTCCGCGCTACGACGGCAAGAACAACCCCCTGGAGTTCCTGCAGCTCTACACTTTGGCCATCCAGGCCGCAGGGGGCGACGACAAAGTCATGGCGAACTGGTTCCCCATGGCCCTCAAGGACTCCGCGTCCTCGTGGCTCACGAACCTCCCCGCCGAGTCCATCAACACCTGGGAGGACCTCTGCCGGTGCTTCGTCGCCAACTTCAAGGGCACGTACGAGCGCGGCCTCACGTACAACGACCTCCGCGCGTACGCCAGAAGCCTGGCGAGACCCTCCGCAAGTACATCCAGCGCTTCAGCCAGGTGCGCAACAAGATCCCCAACGCCACCGACGCGCAGGTCATTTCGGCCTTCCAGGCTGGAGTCACGGATGTGCGGATGCTCGAGAAGCTTGGCATCCACGACAACATCACCACCGTCGTCAAGCTCTTCGACTTGGCGGACAAGTGCGCCAAGGCTGAGGAGGGCCGCATGTTCGTCAAGAATGAGCCAGGGGACCCCGCCGAGGGATCCAAGAAGAAGAAGAAATCCACCGAGAAGCGAAAGACCACTGCGTTCCTCGCGGCTGAGCCTGACGCCAAGCAGCCTCGCGCTGCTGTTCCAGCCGCGGACCCCGAGAAGAAAGATGACCGCTCCTTCTGCATCTACCACAACAGGCATTCCCATGTCACCGAGGACTGCTACGACCTCAAGAGGCTTCGTGAGGCTCGCGAGGCTAACGAGCGGCAGCGAGGTCGCGGCGGCCGCGGCGGCCGCGGGGGGGGGGGGGGCAACGCTGGAACAACAACTACGACGACAGCTACCAGCAGAACCCTCAAGCCAACGCCGCCCAGCCCGTGAACGACAACCTCCCTGCCGAGACTCCTGAGGGCTACCAGGTGCCTCGCGGGGCCGCTTGCATCCTCGGCGGGGCTCAGGCCCCCAGCTCCAACCGCCACTTCAAGCAACTCGCTCGCGAGGTCGCGGCAGCGCTTCCCGGGGTTGAGGCCTCCAGGCCCCTCAAGTGGTCCCAGTACCCCATCACTTTCGACTCCAGCGACCACCCCAAGTCCACTTCAACTGTTGGCACCATCCCGCTGGTCTGCACTCCCACCATCAACAACATTGCAGTCTCTAAGACGCTCATCGATGGGGGTGCAGGCCTCAACGTCATCTCTGTCGAGACTTTCGAGAAGCTGCAGGTGCCCTACGAGCGGCTCATGCCCACCAGGCCCTTCTCGGGGGTGACAGAGGGTCTCACCACCCCTTTGGGGCAGGTGAGGCTCGCGGTCACTTCGGCACGCAGGCCAACTACCGCACCGAGCTGATCGACTTCGACGTCGCGCACATCGGCCTGCCCTACAACGCCATCCTCGGCTACCCCGCCCTCGCCAAGTTCATGGCGGTGACCCACCACGCCTACAACCTCGTCAAGCTCCCTGGCTCGGGTGGCACCATCGTCATCCGCGGCATGGTCTCAGACGCCCTGTACGCTGCGCAAGCGGCCTACAAGGCTGCCGCGGTGGCGTCACCCGCTGACGAGGATGAGGAGCCCCTCCCGAGGCCCCCCGCGAAGAAGAAGCAGCTGTTCTCTCAGGAGAAGGCCGCGACGAAGCAAGTGCCTCTTGAGGCAAACGGCTCGGGGGCTAGCGTCACCATCGGCGCCAACTTGCCTCCCAAATAGGAAAGCGCGCTCGTCGCCTTCCTCAGGGCAAACTCTGACATGTTCGCATGGACACCGTCAGATATGTCCGGAGTACCGAGGGAGGTGATCGAGCACCACTTAGCCGTGTGTCCAAACGCACGCCCCGTGAAGCAAAAGGCGCGGCGCCAGGCGCCAGAGAAGCAAAATTTCATCGTCCAAGAAGTAGAAAAGTTGAAGAAAGCCAGCATCATCAAGGAAGTTGTCCATCCCACTTGGCTCGCCAATGGTGTGGTCGTCCCCAAGCACACCGGAGGAAGCCGCCTCTGCATCGACTTCACCGACCTCAACAAAGCCTGCCCCAAGGACCCCTATCCCCTCCCGAGGATCGACCAGATCGTGGACTCCACCGCCGGCTGCGCACTCCTCTGTTTTCTGGATGCCTTCTCAGGCTATCACCAGATCAAGATGGCGAAGGAGGACGAGGAGAAGACAGCATTTCTCACCCCTTGTGGTGTGTTTTGCTACGTCTGCATGCCCTTCGGCCTGAAAAACGCCGGTGCCACTTTCCAGCGCCTCATGAGGATCGCCTTGGGGGCTCAAATGGGGAGGAATGCAGAGGCCTACGTCGACGACATCGTGGTCAAGACCCGCGAAGAAGGACACGCTCATCAAGGACCTCGAGGAGACCTTTGCCAACCTGCGCAAGGTAAACATCAAGCTGAACCCCGCCAAGTGCGTCTTCGGGGTCCCTTCAGGCAAGCTCCTCGGGTTCCTGGTGTCTCATCGCGGCATCGAAGCAAACCCGACAAGATCAGAGCCATAGAAGAGATGCAGCCTCCTCGTCGCCTCAAGGACATGCAGCGCTTAGCGGGATGTATGGCCAGCCTTGGCCGTTTCATCTCCAAGTTCGGCGAGAGGGTGCTGCCGTTTTTCAAGATCATGAAGAGGTCCGGTCCTTTCAAGTGGACCCCTGAAGCAGCAAAGGCCTTCGAGGACCTGAAGAAATACCTGGCGAGCCCACCCATCATGGTTGCCCCACGCCCTCGCGAGCCTCTGAAGCTGTATCTTGCAGCCACTCCTCAGACGGCAAGCGCGGTCTTGGTGGCTGAAAGGGAAGAGCCAGTCCTCGCCAAGCAGAACTCTGCCTCGCCAAGCCCAGAACTCCTCGACAAGGAAGCACCCTCGTCAAGCCTCCAGCCTCATGCCGAGCCTCTACAAGTGGGGCCTCAAGAAAACCTCGACAAGGACTCCACCGAGCCTCGAGAGGAGCCAACCGCTGCCACGCCAACGACTACCCTCGTCGAGCATCCCGTGTACTTCGTCAGCACAGTGCTGCGGGACGCTCGCGAGCGCTACCCCATGCAGCAAAAGCTCCTCTTCTCGCTCCTCAGCGCCTCCAGGAAACTGCGCCACTACTTCCAGGGTCACCCCATCAAGGTGGTCACCTCATACCCCCTGGAGCAAGTCCTGCGCAACCCAAACGCAACAGATCGCGTCGCAAGCTGGGGCATCGAGCTACAACCTTTCGAGCTGGAGTTTGACACCACAAGGGTCATCAAGGGCAGGGCGCTGGCTGATTTCATGGCCGAATGGACGGACACGCGTGAAGAAGAGCCTCAAGAGGAGGAAGCCGCAGCCTCAGGAGGGACGGAGCCCAGCTACTGGACCATGCACTTCGACGGCGCCTTCGCGGCCCGGAGTGCAGGGGCTGGTGCTGTCCTCACCTCACCGACAGGCGACAAGCTCTACTACGCCGTCCAGCTGTGCTTCAAGGACAACGACAAGGTCTCCAACAACATTGCTGAATACGAAGGCCTCCTCGCCGGGCTCAGAGCTGCCATTGCCCTCGGCATCAAGCGCATCCTCATCAAGGCGACTCTCAGCTCCTCGTCAACTTCTCCAACAAAAGCTACACGCCTAAGGACACCTACATGGTGGCCTACCTTGAAGAGGTACGCAAACTCGAGAAGCACTTCAGGGGCATGGAGCTCAAGCATATCCCACGAGGAGAGAACCAAGAAGCAGATGAACTCGCCAGGCGAGCAGCAAGAAGGGAAGCCCAGAAGCCTGGAGTGTTCGAGGAGAGACTCGCCAAGTCCTCCGTCAAGCAACCAGCGGTCAACACGAGCATCAATGAGGAGCTCCCACCAGCCCCATCAAGTGGAGCACCAAACTGCGGGCTGCCCTCAGGCGATCGCTTGCTGATGACCCTGGTACGCCAAGACACTGGTTGGATCGACAAGATCAAGAACTACCTGCAAAACCGAGTTCTCCCCGAAGAAGACGCCGAAGCCGAAAGGGTTGCTCGCCAGGCCAAGTCCTACTGCCTCCACGACGGAGACCTGTACCGTAAGCGCCCCAATGGGGTTGCGTTGCGGTGCGTTCCTGCCGAGGAAGGCCGCCAGCTCATCAACGACATCCATAGCGGAGAGTGCGGCCACCATTCATCCTCACGCACCCTGGCAGGCAAGGTCTTCCGGAGTGGTTTCTACTAGCCTTCAGTGCTTCAAGATGCAGCCGCAATCGTTCAATCCTGCGACGCCTGCCAATTCCACGCCAAGCAGATCCACCAGCCCGCGCAAGGACTCCAAACCATCCCGCTCTCCTGGCCGTTCGCGGTCTGGGGGCTGGACCTCCTGGGACCCTTCCCGCGAGCGCTCGGGGGCTACCGCTACCTCTACGTCGCCATCGACAAATTCACCAAGTGGCCTGAGGTGGAACCCGTGCGCACCATCCCGGCGAAATCAGCGGTGAAATTCATAAGGAGCCTGGTCTGCCGCTTCGGCGTGCCCAACCGCATCATCACCGACAACGGCTCACAATTCATCAGCGGCGCCTTCAAGTCCTACTGCGGCAGCCTCGGCGCCCAAATCTGCTACGCCTCGGTGGCTCACCCACGAAGCAACGGGCAGGCTGAGCGAGCCAACGCCGAGGTGCTCAAGGGCCTCAAGACGAGAAGCTTCAACCGCCTCAAGGCCAGCGGCAAGCACTGGATCGATGAGCTCCCCTCGGTGCTCTGGTCCATCCGCACCACGCCAACAAAGCCAACTGGTGAGACGCCGTTCTCCCTCGTCTATGGTGCTGAAGCCGTCCTCCCCAGCGAGATCACCCACGGCTCTCCACGAGTCTTGGCCTTCAAGGAGGCTGAGCAGGACGAACTCCGCAACCACGACCTGCTGCTGCTCGACGGGCTCCGCCGCAATGCGGCCCTGAGAGCGGCAAGGTACCAGCAAGACCTCCGTCGCTACCACAGCCGCCACATCCGCCCGCGCACTCTCGAAGCAGGAGACCTTGTCCTGAGGAGAATCCTCTCCAGGGCAGGCCTCCACAAGCTCTCGCCAATGTGGGAAGGACCCTACAGAGTCGTGCACATCGCCAGGCCTGGCTCCGCGCGGCTCGAGACGGAGGACGGCATCCCTGTCGCCAACCCCTGGAACATCCAGCACCTGCGCAAGTTCTACCCCTGATCGTCCTCGACGAGCAATTTTTTGCATCAAGGGAGAGCCTCGCGCCATCATCCTCCACGAGGAAAAACTTCGGGCTCCCCTCTGTACTATACGTTGCCGCGGGCCGTTCGAGAAGACTCCCAAGCCACCACGCCTCGGCAAGGTGACTTCTTCAAGCACCATGCCTTGGCGAGGTGGATCCCCATGCCCAGCCATGGTGGACCGCAGGCTCTAAAAGCCACCCCCGCATAGGGGCCCCCTCTCTGAGCTCTCTCTACATGCGTCGCCTCGGGCCGCGAGAGTCTCAGCCACTACATGTGGAACCCCATGCCCAGACATGGCGGATTTTGTATTTCTGGCCACGCCAGTGTAATGAACCTCTGTTTCAGGTCACTTTGAACCTTTGCGCTTCGCGCCAGCATATGTTGTTGCTTCGGTAAGCAGTTATGTTATTGCTTTTCATCCTTGCTCATATGATCCCTCCTGTGTATCTCGCGAGCGGGGGCTGAGCATGGTGCCTGTGCCTCGGGAGCATCCCAGCAGCGCCTCAAACCCAAGGGATCCGAGCTCTGAACTCACGGGTCAGCTCTCATGCATGTCAAGTCCCAAGGAGCTCTGAACTCATGGACCGGCTCCCGTGCACGTCAACTCACCAAGGACCTTGGTGCCTGTTCTCCTCGCAAGACACACATGAAGGAACCTACGAGCATGCATGAGTTATCTAGCTATATATTGCTTGTGGGTATGCCTATCTGTCCAAGCGCAGGAAAGCAGGCTCTCCAAGCCTCAGGCAACCTCAGGAGGAAAACGCCTCGCCAGGGAACAAACACCCTCTCCAAGATAAAAACGCCTCGCCAGGGAACCAACACCCTCTCCAAGACAAAAACGCCTCGCCAGGGAACCAACACTCCAAGACAAAAACGCCTCGCAGAGCTAAGTCCAAACACTTGGTTAAAAACTTAAAAACTTAAAACTCCTTTCGCTGGTTTTTGTCCCTCGAGCCTCTTTTCTCTCTCCTATGCCTCATGGGCTGCTTGCGCGTTAAAGGGGAGCCCCGAGCATCGCGACTCGAGAGCTCTTACCTCTCGAGGCCTCATGCACCCCCCGGCCTTGTGGAGCCCTGACTCTCACATACCGAAGCGGCGGTGGTGTAGCGCTAAGAGAGGGTCCTAAGACATAGAGCGAAAAAGACATGAAAGGAAAGATAAAAGCCTCCCGAGGGATATTCACCAAGCACATTCAAACGACACTTAAACAAGTCTTTACAAAAGTTTTACAAGCAAAATGCTAAGGTAATGTGTGCCTCTTGCACATCCAGCCACAGGAAAAGCTCAGGCTGTTGGGCCTCCCGAGGTGCCCGCGCCGTCCGCGGCGGCATCCACCTCCTCCTCCGGGGCGTCCTCCTCGCCGTCGTTTTCGCCTTCCTCAACCTCGACTTGGTCGAATAGCTTGGCGTACTCCTCGGCGGCCTTCCGTGTCCTGTCGCTCAGCACGACGCGGGTGCTGAGGTCGACCGGCGCCGTCACGGCCTCGAGGTCGAGCGAGGGCTGGAGCCTCGCGAGGTTGGAAAATATGCGGCAGGTGGCGAGGACGAGGAGATCGCGGCTGTCCTCCACGACGCGCTCGTTGAAGTCCTTCGCGGTCTCTTCAAGCTTTGCGAGGAACTGCTCGAAGAAGAACGTGTACGCGGCCTCGTCGTCGCTCCCCCCTGCGGCAAGGGAGTGGACCTCGGTCCCCAGACGGTCCCCAACGGCGCGCACGCGGAGCACCAAGTCTTGGAGCATGCGCTGGCGCTGGCGCAACATGGTCCGGCCGATCTCCGCGTCGCTCCGTGCCTGCTCCACGAGGTTCACAACCGGCCCCACCTGTTGCTGGAACTCGCTCAGGTCCTCCTTCAGGGCGGCAGCCTCCTTTTCCGCGCGGGCCTGAGCCTCCCTAGCGCTCTGAAGGCGGGAGGCCATCCGCTTCTCCTCCTTCTCGAGCTCCTTGATGCGGTTTTGGAGCTCGTCGCGCTTCGCTTTGAAGTGCTCCTCCTGCTTCGTGGCCTTCTCGTCATAGTCCTTGGAGAGACCTTGGCGGATGAGCTTGACCTTGTCGTCGGCCTCTTCCTAGATTTTCTTCTGCTTCGCCGCGAAGTCGGCATTGGCCACCTTGAGGCGATCTGCGTAAGTGGCCTCGTCCTTGGCCACCTGCCCCTCGCGGGCCCGCAGCTTCTCCTCGCGGATGGCCTGGTCCTTCTCGAGTTGCTGGACCTGCTCCTCGCGCCGGCGCAATTCCACCTCGCGAGGGGAGAGCTCTCCCTCGCGTCGCGTGAGCTCTGCCTCGCGCTGGGTCAGCTGCACCTCGCGAGCGTCCAGCCTCTCGCGGAGCTCCTTCAAGCTGCTCTCCATGGTTTTGGAGTGCGTGATGAAGTTTTGCTCAAAGGCCGCAACCTCCTGTCGCTTGGAGGCAGTATCAGCCTCGAGTGCCTCCCGTGCGGCGTCCAGCTGCTCCATGGTCTCCGCCGCCTCCCGCTTCACGCTGTCGCGGGTCTCTTCGGCGAAGCGCATGGACTCTTGGTGTGCCGCCAGGGCCGCCGCGTCCTGCCGGCAGCAGCTCTCCACGCTCTCGCGGAGGAGGGCCCAGCCCTCGTCGAGCCTCGCCCGCTCCTCCGCCCTGGCGAGTTCCTCTTCGGCGAACTGCGCTTCCAGCTCGTCGAGTATCCGCCGCGCCTGGCTGAGGACGACGCTGCGGCGAACCGCTTGGCGCCGCGGCTCCCGCAACGCCAAGGTCCCCGCACCGCTGCGGGGTGCAGAGGTCTCAATTCTTAGCGGGGCGCCCGAGGCACCCCGTCTCGGGGCGCCCGAGGCACCCCGTCTCGGGCTCACGGCCGCATCTGGTGCGTCCTGGGGGCTCGTGTGGGCGCCTCCTTCGCCGCCCACGTCGGGAGCCCTCTGGGGGCTCTGGGCATCCTCTCGCCCCCGGCTCCGGCGTCCATGGGCTCCGGAGGCGCCTCCACCTCCTGCTCCTCAGGGGCTTTTCCGCCCCTTCCGTGGTGGCCGCGCTTGCCGCGGCCTCGGGCACATCAGCCCCTCTTGTGGGAGCCTCCCCCTCCGGAGGCGGGTCCACGATGATCTCTTCATCCACCTCCTCCTCCTTGTCCGGCCTCACCGAGGCTCGTGCAGCCTCGGCCGCCGTCTCCTCCTCTGTCGCCTCCTGCCGTACTGGAGGAGTGGCGGCCCGAGCTGGCGACGACGCCACCTCTTCAACCACCTCCTCCGCGCGGTGCTCACCCACGGGAGGAGTAGCCATGCGCTGCGGCTCGCCAGCCGTAGGCGTCGCCGCAGTGGCACCAACGGCCTCCCCAAGCTTGCGGAGCCGCCGCCTCTTCGGCGCTGCAGGGTTCCTGAGAAGAAAGACAGACAGAAGATCCTTCAAGGAGGGTTTTCGAAAGCAAAATGCTAAATGAAGGAGGAAGGACCAAAGCTTACTTGTCGGCCATCATCCACACCCTCTTCTTCGCCTTTGGTGGCTGGGGGCTGCTCGCCCTGGCCTCCTCTCGGGGCGCTCCTGCCTCCTCGCGACTGCGGCTCTCCTGTCGTGGATGGCCTTGGAGCGGGGCTCCAGCGTCCTCCCTTGCTGCCGCTCTCCACCTCCTCCTCTGCGGTGCGTTGGGAGGGGGCCACGCGGAAGGCATCCTCATCGTCGCTGGAGGAGATCACCTGGAGGTCCTCTTCAGGCGGTACGCTCCTTGGGGAGCAGGCGGAGCCTCTCGAGGGGTTAGCGCCTCTCGAGGCCTCGTCCTCGCCGGAGTCTTCGACCTCGTCCGGCTCCGGTGATTCGTCCATATGTTCCGGCTCCGCCGCCCACGGGTTGGTGCGGGGCCCGCGGTGTCCTGCGGGCACGATCCCCCATTCGTCGAATACAGGCAGGCGCCTGCGGTGCTCGTGCATGCTCTCTTCAACAAAGCTGAAGAGCGTCTTGGCCTCGTCGCAGGTGGGGGATGGGATGTCCGTCGTGGCGAAAAGGATCCCCATGACCTGGTACAGCACCTCCGGTGTGAAGCTGTCCGAGCACAGGCGCATCCTGTCCTCCCTGCCTGTGTACTGCCACACCGGCTCTGAATGCCACTGGAGGGGGGCGATTCGGCGCCTCGTGAAGTCCTTCACCACCATCTGGCCGGTGAGTCCGGCGTCGCGTAGACTCCGAATGCACTCGTACACCGCGTCAAGCTTCGGGCCCTCGAAGCCTGCGCTCGCCCAGCGCGCCCACTTCCTCGGGGGCGCCACGGGCACCTCCAGGAGAGGATTGCACCCCTTGGTGTCGACGAAGAACCACCGCTGGCGGAAGTCCTCCACCTTCTTCGTCACCTTGGTGATGGCGTTCTCACCGCACCATGCGATGGGGATGTAGTTCCTGCTCCTGGCGTCAGCGATGCGGAAGGAGACGCATCCGATCCGCTCGTTCTGCGCGGTGGGCCGGAGGGAGTAGAAGCTGCGGAAGAGCGCCACCGAGGGACGGATGCCAATGTAGGCCTCGCATAGGTAGGCGAAGATGGAGAGGATGAGGATGGAGTTGGGATGAAGATGGAGGAGTTGGATCTGGTACACCTCCAAAATCCCCATGAGGAAGTCGGAGAAAGGAGGAAGAAGACCAACGTAGAGAGTTTGAAGGAAGATGGGGTAGTACCCCTCGGGAAGCCTGCTGCCGGCCGGTCTCATGTCGGTGGCGCCGTGCTCGTTGGTGCTCGCGGCCGCCAGGTGGCGCACCTTCTCAATCGCCGCCGAGTGGATGCGGGTCTTCGGCAGCGCCCCCTCGAGCGCAGCACCCCGCGCCATCGTCGCAGACTTGCCGGCTTGCATCGTGGCCTTGCCCTTCTGGTCAACGGTTGCTTTCTTGGGCGTCATGGTCGCAGGAGAAGGAGATCTTGGAGGCGGAGCACTATGGGAAGAAGAAGATGTCTGGGGGAAGCGAGCGGAGGAGTAATGGGAGAAGTGATGGGCGCAGTCTCCGCGCGCAGGCTTTATTGGCCAAAAACCAAGGACGTGGCGGGCCCCACCGGGTCGCCCGTTGAAGCCGAGGAGATCGTGGCCTCGGGCGCAACCGCTGCGCCCCACATGTCACGACCTAGGCAGGCATCGTTGGGCCCGCGACGCTTCGCCTCCATCCATGGGCTTCGGCGTGCCCATCGCGGGCCCGGGGGCTACTGTCGGCACAGTGGAAACCAGGGTACCACGGGCCGGCCTGCCAAGGCCCACAACATTCTTCAGAAGATTTCGCTAAGGACCAGGCTCTCCAAGCCTGGCGAGCCTCACGAGGGTTTTTCCCTCGCGAGGGACCTCTCCTCCTCGCCGAGGGTTTTTCCTCGGCGAGGGACCGCCTCTCCTCGAGAGGGCATCTCGGATGCTACCTGCAAATTCTGCTAAGGACCAAGCCGAAGGGCTCGGCGAGGCCTCCTGCCTCGCGGGGTTCCTTCCTCACGAAGCCAGCTCCGCCTCCGCGGCAGAGCGCACATGGGCTCTGCACCCACCGCAGAGTCACGGGCGCGCCAGCGCGCGGTGACGGCAGCGCCGCAGTTGCCGTTCTTATGTATAAAGCAGTCAACAACGCTGCACCAAGCAAAGGAGCTCCAAGAATTGCCACTTTGGTGATAAGGGGACCGTCTGCAGCTACACTCCAAGGGCGACGTCACCGTGGGACACATCCCACCTCAGCGGCGCCAGCCCACCGTCCTGGTTGGACGGTGGCTTTTCCAGCTTTGGTGACACCGCCCCCTGCCATGCATGGACCGTGTCCATGGACTCCACCTTTATCGTGCACCTGTCCTCCTCCTTCGTCGCCATGTGGTAGCCCTTCCCGCCAAGATATTTGGGGGAAGAGGTCCGAGACACCTATAAAAGGAGGGGGAGCACGTTCGGGCAAAGGGTTCAATCTTTGGTTGGAAGTTCTGAGTTCTAGGGTTAGCCATTGTTAGCCACCTTGAGCTCGCCAATCTCCCTTTGTACTGAAACCTCTCCAAGCAAGTGCAATACATCCGAAGCAGGACGTAGGGGTTTTACCTCTCCCAGAGGGCCCTGAACCTGGGTAATACCGTGCGTTCATCTCTGCAGTGCTGTCCCACAGCGAGCTCGACGAGCATCGTCGCCGAGGCACGTTGAGGGTTGTTTGATTCCGTGTTCAGCCCCTTACTCGATCCTCGTGAGACACACCCAGTTCCTGGGACAGTTCTCCGACAGATATCTTCACCAAGGCACTTCCGTTGCCGTTATATAATCATTGTAGGCGCAATCTCAACCTTCTCTTACTGGTTGAGATTGAGGGAGGGTGATAGAATACGTATATGTATATATGTATAACTGTGTTAGATGTATTGTACCTAACCATGTAATCTGTTTCTATATAATGAGAAGGTATCGGCCGGCCCTTGTGTGCCGAGTCATCCCCCAAACCCTATTCTCCTATTACGTTAACAAAGCACGCCTCTTCCATTGGCACCACAGTTCTTTTTTGGAATGACAAAACAGTGGTCAACAAGGTGCACCTGCCTTACATTTCTTTGTTGGTTACGCTGCAGATTGCAGGCATCCAGAGAGAGGCATTGGAACATGGTAAGTAGCCTGACCGTTATATGCTAATTCATGTGGCATTCAGTTTTTCTGTATCATCTAAGTTTTCTATTGGGATTTATTTCACTGCAGGGTCTAAGATCGAGAGCCCGAGCCCGATCTTCTCCTCTAGCCCGACGTGGTCTGAGATCGCCGCCAGCGCTTGCCACGCAGCGGTCGTCATTGGTGCGATTCTAATGTTCAGGTGTGTTTCGATTGCAAGCAAACTTCACGGGACGATGCTGTTACGACGAATTTCTTCATCGATCTCCTCCTTGGCCAGGTAAAATATAAGCTCATCATCATTAGTTTTATTCCGACAACAGATGACAACATGCTGCCCTATTGGTTTCCCGAGCTCTTTGTCAAACAATGACCCACCAAGGCTTTCACAGTCTTATTTACAGGACCCATGCCCTCTCCATCTCCCACCAGTAACACAGCAGGTAGTTCAGTGTCCAATTCAAGTTCCTGCCGCAAATTTTTAAACTGCTAATTGGTAATCAAGATTACTGGTTTGAAGAATGGAAAACAGTACTAACGAATAAGCAGTTTGCATATTCCATAGTGTCATTGTGGTCATTAATAAGTGGTCATGATCTGGAAACAATAAGGCCGGACAGACTGTCAATTGTGCCTGGTTTCAACCACTTAAATGATGCTCATTTGTGTTCACTGCTTATAGGATCCATCTATGCAATTAGATTTATGTGGAGAACATGAATGTAATATTGACAATGTTTGGACTCCTTACGTTCAGAGGTAAGAATATTCCAATGTTAGTATTTGGTACAATTTTTAATGATAAGTGGTGCATAGTAGGCCCTGGATTGCAGTATTTGAGTGAAATAGCAGTTAGTGTTTTATGCTTGTCCTATTATATTAGTTTTGGTTAATTGGATAATGGTAAGTTATTGGATGCATGCGTAGGACTGGATTCTATCCTTACATTACTAAATTAAAAATCAGAATCTTAGCAATATTTTAGTTGGGTTACTAAAGAAACAGTTGTTCATTGCTACACATATATCATACGTAGTGCCTGTAAATTAGAGGTTCTTAGGGCATGTACAACGGGGGGGTTTAGCCCGGACGCCGGGGTCATAATTCCAGCCAATGTGCGGTTACGTATTAAAATCCTAGCGTCTCTGCGGTGTCGACACAAACAAAGGAGGCAAGCATTAAGTCAGTTTTTGTTTGCACAAGGAGAGAAAGAATAGCCAGCACCTGGCCGTTTTGGATCTACCGTTAGCGTCAAGCGTTGGGAGGCCGGACGCTTGAGAGACTTTTTAATTACTAGCAAATGTGCCCGTGCGTTGCAACGGGAGAGGATAAAAAATATGTGTTGCAGCCAGGCGTGCCACCGCTGCCTCGTACGCCATCTCTTCACCACCACAAATATAGCCATGCACCGCCATCACCACTACACCCACTATATGCTAAAGCCTTTGCCTCCCTTGGCTCCGAGAGTAGAGGAGGTCACGATGCGGATGTGTGGCGCTCGTTCGTTCATCCTCCATCACGGGCGACTCATATGCATCTAACACAACCTTTCATAATAATACATCTAATGCCAAATCATCTTCTCTCACCCGTATGTACATGTTGCGAGCTTTCTACCAAAGCGGTCTGAACATTAGGTATTAACCACTGTATCAATTTATATGTGGAGCATTTTGGTACAAATGAATTTTGTCATCTCAATATGTTAGGCAGCATAGTTTCATGCATTAGGAGGTAAATGTTTTCACCGTTTAATAGAATGTAGGAAGTGCCAATCAACCAATTTTCGGATCCAAGAACAATGAACAGAAAAATCAGATCTAACAATACATATTATTTTGGACATCTATATGAATATGTTGATACTAAAATTTAGTTGATCATATAATTACCAAGCAGTAAAACTAAAAATAATTTCATGATATAAAATGAATTGAAATTGCAACACCAGTAATCCAAACCTTGAGCCAATTTGAAGGACATAAATTTAATATATTTGAATAATATCAAATGTTGCCAAACCAAGTGAAACCTCATTCTTATGTACACTCAAAAGGCTATATTGGATTATTTTTTCTGTAGGAATGTACTCAATGTAGTGTTAAAGCCATGGACATAGTAGTAAAGCATTATCACCATTAACCGGAAAGTAGTGTCTTAGTCATTGGTGGGAAAAAGGGCTCTCTTGGCCGCACAACACACTCAACTTAATCTTGACCTGCATCTAACGTGCTTCAGCGGACTCCAGCCTACATACACATGAGTAATGGAAATCTGGCGTCCTTTAAATAACCTGCTTTGTACAGACAAAGGCCTATGCTGAAAAATTATGCTCAGCAATGTGATCTCACAGTTATAAGAAATATAGTAGAAAGCAACGAAAGGATCTAACCCGTAGTTTCCCTCACCAATCTTGCGGATGCGATGAAGCAATTGACGGCGGCCGCCGGCTGGGGCGTACTCAGCCAGCTTGAGTGCAGCAGGTGGTGCTTCCTCGCCGCTCATGGCTATGGACTGAAGATTTAGGCAAAGGCCGCGTCGGGGCCGTCCTCCGCAGGGAGCGCCGTTTCTGGCGGATCGGCGGCGGCGTACATAGCCACTCACCACGAAGCTTCGCCGTCGGCTAGGTTTAGTGCGGGGTGCTAGGTAGAAGGGGATGGCCGCCGAAGAGGAGGAGCTCGAGAGAGGGGAACTGCAGTAGATCAAGATTTTGTTTTCTGGACATTGTGCGCGTGCAGGCAAAAGGATTGGGTAACCAAAGGGAAAAGCTCTGCGACGAACATTGGATCGGAACAGGACGATGATAAACGGTTTCTAAGCGCTGGGATTTGAGGAAGGAGGTGGGGCGACGAGGAGGAGGAAACAGAAACGGAAACGAACACAGAATTAGGATTGGAACGGAGCCGATGACGTACGCAAAAATTTGTTTAGGTCGGACGGACAAAACATATAACGAAAAAACAAACCGGTACAACTTATGGGTGGCATTGTGGGGTAATTATTTACAACTTGAGGGGTAGTATGGATGACGTACCAAAACCAAACCGCGGAAGTCTTATTGCTTTTATTATTAGGTATAGATATAGATATAGATATGGTATTTTATTTTCCTTTGTATGCCTCTGGATAGGCGCCGCCGATTGGACATGCCCTTATCTACCCACTACCCTACATGTTTGTAGATATACCATACATATTGCAGACCAAAAGTCAACGTAAGGTGCATTCACTAGTGGAAAACCCCCCTATAGTCCCGGTTGGTTTGGGCCATTAGTCCCGGTTCCCCAACCGGGACTAGCAAATCGGGACTAATGCTAGTCCCGGTTGGGACACGAACCGGGACTAATGGGGGGGCACGTGGCCCGGCCGGAGGCAGCAGGGGCGGGGGGCTTTGGTCCTGGTTCGTATTACGAACCGGGACTGTCTCGGTTCGTATTACGAACCGGGACTATTGTCCCGTCAGATTTTTTCACTTTTTTCAGAAATTTCAGAAAATTGTTTAAATTTGTAAAATCAATAATGCTTATTATGTAATTCATAAAAATATGATTAAAATACCAAAATGTTCAGAAAAATAAGACCTATTTGATTATGTCAAATGCATGCATGTTTAAAAAACTTAAATTAAATATTTTTTAGAACTAAAAAAATGCCACTACTAGTTAAATATGGGGAACCAGTATTACACATCATCGTCACGAATATATTACAGACATCTCATTCGTCGTGCTTGGTCAAATATATTACAAACGGTACATATAGTACACACGAGTTTCATTCTTATATATATAAATCTCTTTTACACTCACTATTTAATTTCAACCTAGCTTATAGTAGTATTCTCCTTTCGGATCTAGGACCTCTGCATCTAAGAATCCGGCAATTTCCTCTTGAATTGCTCGTACGCGATCCTGTGGTAGAAGGCCTTCTCGCAAACGTTCGATCTAATTAAAAAAAGGTCAATATATATGAATGAAAGTAAACACAATTGATGGCAATAAACTAAAATTATGAATATTGCATACGCACTTCAAATTGTTTTAAGATTCTGCCCTTCTCACAGCACGTCTGATGAATGAACTCGCAGACATAGTATCCACATAAATGATTCCCACTTCCCTGCCTCAAGCACTTTACGGGAACAGAGTTCAATCAAAATAATAATCAAGAATGGTAATGGTATTGAACTAGAATCAAAGAGATACGCGGATCTAGGTAGTAATACTTACATTTATTTGTTTAAATATAAGCTCCTTCGCCCAATCACCCCTAGCCCTGGCGGTG
This sequence comes from Puccinellia tenuiflora, assembly GCA_012064385.1. Classification (NCBI taxonomy): domain Eukaryota; kingdom Viridiplantae; phylum Streptophyta; class Magnoliopsida; order Poales; family Poaceae; genus Puccinellia; species Puccinellia tenuiflora. The sequence goes on along the minus strand of QRDG01000165.1, from coordinate 647,122 downwards.
AATCGTTTCCAAGCTCTGCCCGGCAAAGAAAATGAATAAAGGAGTTATATATTAATTACTTGCTATCAGTAAATGAACGGAAAGTTGCCGTTATAGTGCCATAATATGATTGAAATTACCTCTGGAGGCATTCCTGCATGTCCGCCCAATCCTTAAGGGGTTTATGTAACGAGTTCATGATAAGTACTACTCCTTTGTCAGGCATAATGATTAGCAGAATAAAGTGAAAGTTGCGCACGCATAAGTCATCAATTATACAATTAATATCGAGAAATTAAGCGAAATAGAATGTGTACAAGACAGTAACACTTACTTGAAGTTGTAAGGAAATAGTATTTCTCTTTTGGTTTCGTTAAACCGTAACGCATGTACCAAGTTATTCTCTGTATCGTCGTAAAAATTATGGAGACTTGCTTCATGAACGTAATTTGGGTCAACGAAGCCAATGTCATAGATTTGTCTTCTTTTGCATTGGAGAATCTTCATTCTGCATAATTAATATAGTGATGAGTAAGATTATAAATGCAATGAACGAGATGAGCTAGCTAGAGACTTAATTACAGAAATAATACTTACAGACAATAGCCACTGATGATAGCTTTGTCAAGGGCGTCTTGTTGGTATAACTGAAATAATTCAGAAAATTCAATCATTACCACGCCAGGTCCATGCCCGTAATCCTCGTTCTTGTATCCCACGTAGATCCATTTTCCCCCTTTCTTTGAGTCTGTCATGTACCAACTATGCAATCTTCGCATTTTTGTTGGTAGATCTTTGACTAACTCAGGTTTGACGAGAGGATGCCCGTGCCGGTATTTGTATTTTGGAACTATTTCTTCGTGGAATTGTAATTGGTCTAAGTACTGAGCAATAGACATGCCCCGAGCAATAGACATGCCCCGAGCAGAGCCTGCTTCTCCGTACAGTGCAACAAACTCAGGATCGATGCCGACCGCACGTTTGCTCGACCCCACCTCGGTATCGGAAAACACTTTGAGCGGGGGGCACGATTGTTTTTGCTGTTCTCCGAGCTGGGCAATTGATTTCCGGCTTGCACTACCATTCTTTGACTGCTGTTTATTTGCCCGAACCGACTTGAGAATAGAGCGGTCATAGTCTGGTGTCAGCTTTGGCGGGGGTTGTTCAAGGGTCTTCAACATTTTTAAGACGGCGGCTTTTTCTTCTGGGGTGTCGGGAAACTCTGGCGCTTTCAGTTTCTTTAGCTTCAAGTTAGCAAACCACTGGTCCGTTTGGGCTTTTGCGATCGCCTTATTTTCCTCCACCGTACAGTCGTAAGGTCTCTTGGGAAGATTCTTATGAGGTACTTTTGGGAGGGGTGACCTTGTACGTTTCGGTGATCGGTTACCACTCCTCGTAGTATGCGGCGGCGGAGACAGCTGCTCTGGAGACTGGTGAGGCGGCGGAGACGGCGTCTGAGGCGGCGACGGCGACGAAGAGGACTGTTGCGCTTGAGAGTGGTGAGGCGGCGGAGACGGCGCCTGAGGCGGCTGCGGTGGAGAGGACTGTTGCGTTGGAGACTGGTGAGGAGTCGATGGCCTTGGCGGCCAGTTTGGAAGCACGATGAATTCCTTCGGCCATAGAATGGTCCCTTTCCTGGCTTCTCCAAGTTCAACCACCTCCCCATCTTCACCTGCAGGGTGTTCTAGCTTCAGCTCCTCAAATCCTTTACTAACTTCATCCACCCCGACAACAGCGTAGCCATGAGGAACCGGGGAGCAATGGAAAGTTGGTGTAGGTCCAATTGGTACGGCATAGCCGACCGCCACCTTCATGGTTAAGTTTAGCACTTTCACATGTAGCTCACAAGGTGTGCTCTCCGTGATATCATCCACTGGGTAGCGACGAAGAGGATCCATCATCAGTGCATCATCATCACCAGCCGGGACCATGCTCGAAGACACGCTGCTTTTCCGATATGATGGGTCGGTAGCATCGACTGCAGCTTCTACAATGTGCTGCTGAGATAGGCCGGCAGTGCCTTGCTGGCTAAGTCGGTCAATTTGATCCTACTGCCGCTTTATTGTTTCTTCTATATGACGCAGCCGGTCTGCAGCAGCGCTTGCTTCCCTTGCCTCCCTTTCCTTTCTCCTCACATGACTTCTATCGGGAAATATTTTCCTTTCCGCGGGAAACCCATGTACCCACGGCTTGGAGCCTGAGGTGCCTCGTGTTCGTCCTTCGTGTTCGGGATTCCCAAGGGCGTGTGCAAGCTCATCATTCTCTCTATCGGGACGGAACCGTCCCTCTTCAACATCATTTACTGCTTTCCTAATTTCTTCGATGGGTAGTAGGGGATTATCCTTGTGTCTTCTGTTATATATGCATTTTCCTTCTGCGTCCAATGTGCCCCCATGCCCGTAAAATCAATTTCTTGACCGTTCGTTCCATCCTTCTTTTATAGGCTCTGGAACGATCCCTTTAGCCAGCAGGTCGGCCTCAAGTTTATCCCACTTAGGCATGGAACAGGCGTAGCCACCAGGCCCCATAGTATGGTGGTACTTCTTTTTAGCAGCATTTGCCTTATTTATTGCAGACTTTGACTGAGCTTCCTCCGATTTCTTGTACGCCACAAAATCTTCCCAGTAGTCTCTTATCTTCTCATACCCGTGATCGAAATCCGGAGTTTTATCTTTCAAGATAAAGTAGGTGTACAATCTTTTCTTAAATTTGTTGAATAGCTGGGCCATCTTCTTAAGAGCCCACGCCTTGACTTTATCTACTAGAGCTTTTTTTCGGGCATCCATCTCCTCCTCATCTGGCTCCCCCTCCTCTGGATCCACCTCTGGCAACGGCAAGGTGAAATTAACCATGACCTTTTCAAAAAGGCGTTTTTTGCCTTCGGGGCCGAGCCAGCTAACTTCAGGATCCCTTGGCTTATTCCATTCTCGGATGGTGATCGGGACGTAGTCCCTAACAACAACACCGCATTGCTTCCCAAATTTTGTTCTAACATCAATTGGAGCAATGGGTTCGCCGTCTGCAGCGACTTCCTCGATCCTGTACCGGAGATGGTCCTCTAACTTTTTGGTTGGGCCTCGTTTCGTCCTCACAGAGGATTTGCTCGATCCGAATGGCTAAAAGAAGAAAGACCGTTAGTATGTGTATATAGACAACAGAGGATAAATTAATTAATATAAATATATATGCACCTCGTCGGAGTTTGTAATAATCAATGTTGCACCGGAGCCGCCGGCTTCTGCCTTGTCGGCTTCTCCCTCATCGGAGACGCCGAGTTCGGCCTCTTCCCAGACGTTGGAGACGCCGTCTCCTCAGTTGAGAGACTCATCCCCCTCACCGGAGTCATTCAGAAAGTGACTTGCGTCATCCTCGCCGCGGATCATATCCTCGAGGATATTTTCCTCATTTTCGTCTATGCCGTGTGGTTCCATAGTTTCTGCAAAATACGAAAGTTATTTTCGGAGCCGTCTCTGCCGTGTAGTTCAGAAAACTTGTAGGAATAGAATGGTACTAGAAGGAAAGGCGCACGTTGATGCACCCGTTGTTTCTAAGCGTCGTCATGGTGATATGTATGACAAATAATTCAACATTTCATCTTGTCTGAAACGGAACAAAATTGAATTGTAGTAATAATATAACACCTACGAAATAGGAATCATTAACTAACTACACATTTCGATATCATTGTACTTCACATGCACATCACTTGAGCAAAATTGTACACAGCTCCAATTACACGGTGCACCGATTAAAAACATCAGAGTATACAATTCTATCAATTCCATCAATTCATACAAATAATTCTATCAATTCCATCAATTCATACAAAACTGTATCAAATCCACTTATTCGTAAATAAATAAATAAATAAATAACTGTATCAAATCCAATTCTATCATACAAATAAATATGAAGCCTAAAATTATTGGATTTTGGATAAATATTTATTTATACAAATATGAAGCCTAAAATCATAAATAAATATGAAACCTAAGTAAATATTTATCATAAATAAATATTTATCATACAAATATGAAGCCTAAAATCATAAATAAATAAATATGAAGACTAAATAAATAGTTATCTTAAATAATTATTTATCATACAAATATGAAGCCTAAAATCATAAATAAATATGAAGCCTAAATAAATATTTATCATGGAATTTTTTAGGCTTCATATTTATCATTTTGCCAAAACGAAGGTGACTTGTAATTAACTTGGGGTTTTTAACTGAAACAGCTCACTTTTTTTGTACAGAAACACATAACTTTTTTTAAAGGGCGTGACTAAAATTTCAGTTGTAACTCGTGTTGCAAGTTGACTGGAATTGCTAATTAAACTAAAATTGCTAAACTAAAATTGAAAATGGCAAACTAAAATTGCTAATTAAATTAAAATTGCTAAACTAGCATTGCTAAACTAGAATGGCTAATTAAACTAAAATTGCTAATGTAAAATTGCTAAACTAGAATTGCTAATTATACTAAAATTGCTAAAGTAAAATAGATAATTAAACTAAAATTGCTAAATTGAATAGGGGGAGGAGAGACGTACGTATTGTACGTGGCCGGAGAACTAGTGCTGGTGCCTGGCGACGGGAGGATGTAGCGGCGAACGGCGACGGGAGGCCGCGGCGGCGACCGGCGACGGAAGAGGCAGGCGGCGCGGGGGCGACCGGCGACGGGAGGAGGAGGCGGCGACCTGCGACGGGAGAGGCAGGCGGTGTGGCGGTGACCGGCGATGGGAGAGGCAGGAGGCGGTGACCGGCGGTGGGAGAGGCAGGAGGCGCATGGAGGACGACGGAGGAGGCGAGGCCGGAGGAGCGGCCGGGGGAGGAGGCCAGCCGAGGAGCAGAGTGGCTGGCGGAGGATGCGCGGCCGGAGGAGCGGGCAGCGGAGGGCGGCACGTACGGCGGACGGCGGCGTGGGAAATTTCGGCAGCCTGACGGCGCTCGATCGGGTTTTCCGCGCTCCGGTCCTTAGCGAGAATGAGAGAAGTTGGGGGAGAAGAGAGGCTCCGGCGTGACTACTAGAGGCCTTTAGGTCCGGTTGGTGCCTCCAACCGGGACCAAAGGGTCTTTAGGCCCGGTTGGAGGCACCAACCGGGACTATAGGCCTACCCTTTAGTCCCGGTTGGGGGTACCAACCGGAACTAAAGGTCATTTTTGGCGGCATCGAAAAGGCGCGCGCCAAAATACCCTTTAGTCCCGGTTCGTGGCATGAACCGGGACCAATGCCCTGAAAATTTTAATGCCCTGAAAATTTTCAGTTCTGAATGTTGTTCTCGCCTTTTTTTTTCTTATTAAGGTGTTTGAATATGAATTTCAAATGGTTTTGAATTTGAAAAGACTTTCAACATGAAAAGTGTTTAAATTTGAATAAATAATCCAAAACCATTTTCGGTTTTCTAAAATAATTATTCTAACTATAGAAACTATTAACCATTTTGTCATTTTCGTTTGAGATTAGAGGTGAATTCATTTAATTAATTTTTTGGAATTTGAAATTAATTAAGTCATTAATTAAATTTATAAATTCAATATCTTTTCATCTGTTTATCAGAAAAATGCAATTAAAATATCAAATTGTTGATAAAAATGTAATCTATCTATTTATGAAAAATTCATTTTTTTAGATTATAGGGGAATTCATTTAATTACAAAATTTGGAATTTGAACTCCATTAAGTCATTAATTAAACTTATAAATTCAATATTTTTTCATCTGTTTATCAAAAAAATGCAATTAAAATATCAAATTGTTGATAAAAATGTAATCTATCTATTTATATAATTTATATATATTCATTTAATTTATATCTATTGAATTAATTCATATCTATTTTTGCAATATTATTGAATCTCACTAAACTTTCAACATGAAAAGTGTTTAAATTTGAGCTCCAACGGTGCATTTGATACGGTACAGAATGACAACAATGGATCAGTTGTCCTAACAATCTTAGTCATACTCCTGCCTAGGCCTATAATACTCGTACTCGTAGTCGTCATCATCGTTGTCGTCGCTGTCATCGTACTCATACGGCGCTCGTGGCTCGAACCTCGACGGGTGAGCACCCCCGGACTGCATGTTAGGGTAGCGCAGGCGGGGGTTATCGCCAGCCATGATGTAGTTCATAACGCCCTGGAGAGTCCGGCCAGCCCACCACAGCTGACGGCCGGCCTCGTTGAAGTCCGAAGGAGGCGGGCCGTCCCCCTCGTACCTGGCGAGCGCCCTCTCACGCCGATTGATGAAGAAGGCTTCCCAAGTCGGGCGGTAGTCGGGATGCCAGCCCGGATCCATCCGCTGCTCCGGTGTGAGCTCGAGGTAGTAGTGGTTCGTGATGGCCGCCCGGCATGCCACACCTTGAGGGACAGGAGGGACCGGCACGCCTCCGGTGCTCAGCATCCAGCCGGCGGGGACGCGGTAGCCGGGCGGGCAGGGGTAGTTCGAGGCGGAAAGCACCTCCGCCTGACGGTAGGTTAGTATGGTGGAAGCCATGGAAGAGTGATGAGGTTGCAGATATGAGTTTAGATGTGATATGGCAATGGCGGCCAAGACTACATATATATATTGAGAAATTGCGGGAAGACGAAGGCGGGAAGCGGTGGAAGAAGCACACGGATCGTGTGTTTCCTTCGAGCGCTTGTGAGCCGTTGGATCAGAGTTGTGTTTCTTTCGAGTGCTTGTGAGCTGTTGGATCGTGTGCACATGGATCGTGTGTTTCCTTCGAGCGCTTGTGCACTGTTGGATCAGAGTGTGTTTCTTTCGAGCGCTTGTGAGCTGTTGGATCAGGGCCTTTAGTATCGGTTCGTGTTACCAACCGGGACTAAAGAAGCACACGGATCGTGTGTTTCTTTCAAGCGCTTGTGAGCCGTTGGATCAGGGGTGTGTTTCTTTTGAGGGCTTGTGAGCTGTTGGATCTGCACTCCCACCTCATCCACAGGTACACCTTCTAATCGCCTATAAATAGCGACGTCCCTACAGCGAACGGCACACAACGAGCGTCTACCTTTGCCACCGAACCCAATGGTTGGATTTAGCCTACCTGCTGGCATGTTCCCTGGCATTATTGTGTTTGTCCTTGTTCGTCGGCCAGCCATTGGAGCCACCTCCTGTAGGTCGGTGAATAAGGACAACATAACGACGCTGTTGGAAACATAAGCCCTCAGGTAGGTTGAATCCAACCACTGGATTAGGGTGACACAATGATGAATTGCCGAGGAGGTGGGAGTGGTGGCGGTGGAAGTGGTAGCCATGCCCCTCGGTCGGATCCAAGCAGCTGCAAGGCGCTCTGATGATCTACAACATTCCCAACACTTTTTGGGACGATCGTTAGATCATCAGAGAAGTCTTGCATCTGCTTGGATCGAAGGTCGATTTGCCGCTCACGACGACGCGAGACAGATGTGCAAGCTTCCGGATGGGCAAAACCAGTGTTGGATCAGCCACATGACCTTATATATTACAACCGGTACTAATGGGCTTTTGTTTTTTTCTCTCTTATTTTTTCTTTCTTATGTTTTCTGTTTATTTTTTCTTTCTTATGTTTTCTGTTTATTTTTTCTTTCTTATGTTTTCTGTTTATTTTTTCTCTCTTATTTTTTCTATCTATTTGTTTGAGATTAGAGGTGAATTCATTTATTTAAATATTTTGGAATTTGAACTTAATTAAGTCATTAAACTTATAAATTCAATATCTTTTCATATGTTTATCAGAAAAAATGCAATTAAAATATCAAATTGTTGATAAAAATGTAATCTATCTATTTATATAATTTATATATATTCATTGAAGTCCGAAGGAGGCGGGCCTTCCCCCTCGTACCTGGCGAGACCCAATATTTTGCATACATATGCATGAATATCACACACATCTCCGGACGTTGATACTTTAGGTCGCAAGTTTTCGGAAGCAAGTAGTAACCTAAACTACGATCACAGACAAGAGAACTACAATGGCGATCACAGACTCTGAAACTAACTTCGACCGGTTCCTGAGCCGCGGGGTGCTGAGCCGCCGGCACTGCGCATCCAAAGAGAAGGAATCCTCACAGGGTCATAGCTCACGTGAGAAGGAACCCTCTGAAGAAACGACCACCAACTGTCATATTGCCTATCCAATAGATACATTTAGCGACGGACGTGCTCATCCTCCTCCCTGATACGGCGACGTACCACCTCCTCGGGGGCCGGCTCCCTCTGCACCGAGCGTCACCCGGATCGACGACGTCACCCGGATTCCTCACCAAGCTGCGCGTCCCGGAAGGTAGCACCTCCCAGTGCCAGCCCGGTGGAGCCCAGTCCTGCACATCGCCCCTCTGGTCCAACATGGACATCGTCGCCGAGAACACCTAAGTCAAAAACGCCTAAGTCAAAATTTTGTTACAATGGAAGAGTGATGAGGTTGCAGATATGAGTTTAGATGTGATATGGCAATGGCGGCCAAGCCTACATATATATAGTGAGAAATTGCGGGAAGACGAAGGCGGGAAGCGGTGGAAGAAGCACACGGATCGTGTGTTTCCTTCGAGTGCTTGTGAGCCGTTGGATCAGAGTTGTGTTTCTTTCGAGTGCTTGTGAGCTGTTGGATCGTGTGCACACGGATCGTGTGTTTCCTTCGAGCGCTTGTGAGCCGTTGGATCAGAGTGTGTTTCTTTCGAGTGCTTGTGAGCTGTTGGATCGTGTGCACACGGATCGTGTGTTTCCTGCGAGCGCTTGTGAGCCGTTGGATCAGAGTGTGTTTCTTTCGAGCCCTTGTGAGCTGTTGGATCTCAAGCAGAAGATAAGGCACACATATCAATGCTCCTTTAGTCCCGGTTCCAGCTACCAACCGGGACTAAAGATGAAGCTTTCCCCTGATCTTTTAGCTATAAATACCCACCATGAGGAGGATATGAAGAACAAGAGTACGGCTAGTCCGGAAGGCAAAGACCGAATACAAATCATTCGGATTCCCTGCATATGTCCTACAGTGCATTTGATATGCGGGCACTCTCTAGCCACCGTAGGGCTGTATGCAGGTGAAACCGTGTGTTTTGTTCTATCTAGATATATTTGGGAACACTCGATCATACATATATTGTGTAATGCATTTGACAACACTCGATCATAAAAAGTTTTTGAGAACACTCATGCATTTGACATGATCTCTATGATCGCTTCTTCGGCCGTAACCATGGAGTTTCTTCATTATGTAACGGGATGCTTGGGTCAGTTTTCACTGTGAAGGGCGGAATTTCATCAAACTTATTATAGTCTGCTGACATGTCTGTCTTGTCCTCGACTCCCACGATGTTTCTTTTTCCTGAAAGAACTATGTGACGCTTTGGCTCATCGTGTGATGTATTTGTTTCCTTATCTTTTCTTTTTTCGATCTGGAGCTCATGTCGTTCACATAGAAAACCTGAGCCACATTATTGGCTAGGAGGAATGGTTCCTCTCTGTACGCAAGATTCTTGAGATCCACTGTTGTCATTCCGTACAGCTGGTCTACCTTTACCCCTTCTCCATTCATGTTGACCCAACTGCACCGAAACAAAGGGACCTTAAAAGTAGGTCCATAGTCAAGTTCCTATATCTCCTCTATGTAACCATAGTATGTGTCCTTTTGTCCATTCTCGTCTGTTGCATCAAAGCGAACACCACTGTTTTGGTTGGTACTCTTTTTATCTTGGGCGATCATGTAAAATGTATTCCCATTTATCTTGTACCCTTGGAAAGTCAATACAGTCGAAGATGGTGACGCGGCCAATAAGTAGAGTTTATCTCCAACATCGGTGTTATTCATGAGATGTAATCGCAACCAACTGCTGAAAGTCTCCATGTGTTTTTGTTTAATCCAGGAGTCAGGCTTCCCTGGGTTTTTGGAGCGTACAATATGCTTGTGTACCTCGATATACGGAGCCACGAAGGTGGAACTTTGTAGAACTGTGTAGTGTGCTTGAGTGAAAGAATGTCCGTCCCTACATTTCATTGCTTTCTTTCCTAGCGTGCCTTTTCCACTAAGTCTCCCCTCATGCCGCGATTCAGGAAGACCAATCGACTTAATGTCGGGAATAAAGTCAACACAAAACTCAATGACCTCCTCTGTTCCATAGCCTTTGGAGATGCTTCCTTCTGGCCTAGCACGGTTATGAACATATTTCTTCAAGACTCCCATGAACCTCTCGAAGGGGAACATATTGTGTAGAAATACAGGACCGAGAATTGCCATCTCGTCGACTAGGTGAACCAGGAGATGCGTCATAATATTGAAAAATGATGGGGGGAACACCAACTCAAAACTAACAAGACATTGGACCACATCCTTCTGTAACCTTGTCAGACTTTATTGATCGATTACCTTCTGAGATATTGCATTGAGAAATGCACATAGCTTCACAATGGGTACTCGAACATTTTCCGATAGAAGCCCCCTCAATGCAATCGGAAGCAACTGCGTCATAATCACGTGGCAATCATGAGACTTCAGGTTTTGGAATTTTTTATCTGCCATATTTATTATTCCCTTTATATTTGACGAGAAGCCAGCCGGGACCTTGATACTGCTAAGGCATTCAAAAAATATTTCCTTCTCTGCTTTCGTAAGAGCGTAGCTGCTTAAGTAATGACGCCCTTTATCCGTATGCTTGTTGTTTGGGTCTTTCATACGCTGCTGGTCCTCCTTTGCTTCCGTTGTATCTTTTGTCTTCCCATACACGCCAAGGAAGCCTAGCAGGTTAACGCAAAGATTATTTGTCACGTGCATCACGTCGATTGAAGACCGGACCTCTAGAACTTTCCAATAGGGTAGCTCCCAAAATATAGATTTCTTCTTCCACATGGGCGCGTGTCCGGTAGCGACGTCTTTCGGAACAGATTGACCGCCAGGACCCTTTCCAAAGATTACTTCTATGTCCTTGACCACACCAAATATAGCATCACCATCAGGGAGGTTAGGCTTCTTCCGGTGATCTGCCTCACCTTTGAAATGCTTGCCTTTCTTTCTTACGGGATGATTGGCTGGAAGAAATTGACGACACCCCAGGTACACGACCTTCTTACATTTTTCCAAATATGTACCTTTAGTCTTATCTAAACAGTGCGTGCATGCGTTGTATCCCTTGTTTGACTGTCCTGAAATGTTACTAAGAGCAGGCCAATCATTGATGGTTACGAACAGCAACGCTCGTAGGTCAAATTCCATCTGTTTATGCTCATCCCACACACGTACACCTGGTATGGCCCACAACTGCAAAAGTTCATCAACTAATGGCCTTAGGTACACATCAATGTCGTTGCCGGGTTGCTTCGGGCCTTGGATGAGAACGGGCATCATAATGAACTTCCGCTTCATGCACAACCAAGGAGGAAGGTTGTAGATACATAGTCACGGGCCAGGTGTTGTTACTGCAGCTCTGCTCACCAAAAGGATTCATACCGTCTGTACTTAGACCAAACCATAAGTTTCTTGCGTCACCTACAAAGTCCGAGAACTCTCTCTCGATTTTTCTCCACTGCGACCCATCGGCGGGGTGTCTCAACTTCCCGTCTTTCTTACGCTCTTCTTTGTGCCATCGTAACAACCTGGCATGCTCTTTATTTCTGAACAGACGTTTCAACCGTGGTATTATAGGAGCATACCACATAACCTTAGCAGGAATCCTCTTCCTGGGGGGCTCGTCATCGCCCTCAACATCACCAGGGTCATCTTGTCTGATCTTGTACCGCAGTGCAGTGCATACCGGACATGCATCCAAATTCTCGTACTCCTCACCGCGGTAAAGGATGCAGTCATTGATGCATGCATGTATCTTCTGCACATCTAATCCTAGAGGGCAGATAGCCTTCTTTGCTTCGTACGTAGTCTCGTGCAATTCGTTATCCTTTGGAAGCTTCGGCTTCATTATTTTCAATAACTTCTCAAATCCCTTGTCAGATAAACCAGTCTCTGCCTTCCATTTCAGCAATTCCAGTGTGATACCGAGCTTTGTGCTGCCATCTTTGCAATTTGGGTACAACAACTTTTTGTGATCCTCTAGCATGGCCTCCAACTTCAGCTTCTCCTTTTCTGTATCGCATTCTCGTTTTGCATCAGAAATGACCCGACCAAGACCATCATCGGGCTCATCTGACGCCCGTTGTTCTTCACCTCCTTCTTCTTCATTGTCTTCCATCGCAGTATCACCGTATTCTTCAGGGAACATAGGATAGTTCTCATCATCCTTTTCTTCTTCATTATCTTCCATCGTAACCCCTCTTTCTCCGTGCTTGGTCCAACAATTATAGCTGGGCATGAAACCTCTCCGAAGCAGGTGGCCTTGAAGGGTTCTCGAGGAAGAGTGCTCCTTAACGTTCCGACGGTCCACACATGGACAAGGCATAAAACCATCATCTTTGTTTGCCTCAGCCACATGGATAAATTTATGCAGGCCTGCAATAAAATCAGAACTGCGTTGGTCGCCGTACATCCATCGCTGCCGTTCATCCATCTGCATATCATATAATTAAGTTTATCAAATACAATTAGAATAACATATTGAATACTGAAATGACCACCGTACATCGACACATGCAATATTTCTGTATCAATTATAGATGAAAAGGATAAAGTTGCTAACCTCGGTCGAGGATAGCATTTTGTGTGAACTTAAGTGTGGCTCGGGCATTTCATCGAACACATCTTGTGCGTGGCAAAGGAAAAAAAACTAGCATCCACTTCCCACCAATCCAAGCAAAAAAATTAACAGAGGAGAGGAGAGAAGAGAGGGGGTTACATATAGGCAGGGGAGGGGTATTAGTCCCGGTTCGAGACACGAACCGGGACCAAAGCCTCCGCGACAGCTTTTCGGTATTTTTATATATAGGCAGGGGAGGGGTATTAGTCCCGGTTCGAGACACGAACCGGGACCAAAGCCTCCGCGACAGCTTTGGTCCCGGTTCGTGCCACGAACCGGGACTAATATCCCCAACCGAACCGGGACCAATGCTCCATGGGCTCCTGGCAGCTCGAACCGGGACCAATGCCAGGCATTGGTCCCGGTTTATCACTCAACCGGGACGAATGGCTGGTTCGGCTCTGTCCGAAAGGTGGTTTTTCTACTAGTGATTGGATCCACTTTTTTTAAGTCTTCTGGATCACATAATGCATTAATGTATACCATGAATATTCAGCTGAAGTTGTTTTGTCCCACATTTATATATTTGTTTTGTGTCTGTGTTGAACATGCCTTTTTTTCCAGAGGTCTGTTGGGGGCACAGTCATTTTAGTTTAGGTTTGCAACTAATTGCCTTATTGGATGTCATTTTTATATCCTTTGTAAATTTCAGGAAGTTTGAACAACGCTGAGCAGATGTACCAGCGGATAGAGCCAGAGTGACAGTCCAGAGGTGAGAGGCATAAGAGAGAAGACATTGTTTGGAGTAAGAGAAGCCCCTTGTGAATTAGGGCGATCGAGAGACAGAACACGAGTTTGTCGCAATCTCCATGGAGCCAGAGGAATAAAACAATCTTTTCGTTGATGTTTGTGTGCGCTCCTTTTTTTGGGTCCTGGTTGTGCAAGGGTATTTAGCTATAAGAGGTAATTGTCGGTTTGTTGCTTTCTATGCATATGGTGTCAAATAAGATATTTTTATGGAAGTACATATTTTTTTAAAGAAGAATCTCATTGTTTTTGAAATATTATGTGGCTCTCTCTTTTTATAAATGTATTTTTTATGTGTATTATGTTTAACTTGAGACTGCAGAGGCATTTCTTCTTTGCTGAGTACCACAGGCTTAATCCTTTGCAATTTGCACACTTTTCTTCAGATTTTGGAAGTTTTGATAGATTCATCGTAAAAAAATAGCATACCATCATAGTGACTGTAGTTTTTTTTTTTGATGTTTCACTTGTTGGTGTTTCTTTGGTTACATTGACTTTGGTGTTATTTCACCTATTGGTGTATGTTTGGTTACATGAACTTCAGTGTAACTTCAAATTTAGCAATTGATGCGCGCTACGAATTTTTCTAACATGTCCATTAGAATATTTCACATATACACAAATTGTTTTTCTAATAATTTGATGTTTTTCCGTACCAACGCATGGGCATATGTCCTAGTCTCTATCTCTTCTCTATCTCTACTACTTATAAAACACGTAAGGTTCCTCAATCTGCCTCTTCCACGTTCAGCCCGTCCTTCGTCCAACCTTCGTCCAGCCGCGTCTCCTCCCCGCATCACTCGCTAAATTTGTGCCGAGATGTGGGCACACAAATCCTCCCCGTAATCGTCGGCGTTCTCTCCCTGAGACATCATTCCCTTCCCTGTATCCTCTCTCTCTCTCGCTCTCTCTCTCTCTCTCTCTCTCTCTCTCTCTCTCTCCGCGACATGCAGCGCTGCTTAGCCGTCTCCGTCTTCTTGCAGACACTAATCAATCCCAGCTTTACTGTTCTTGGATCATCCAGTGGTGAGTTTGTTGGTTCAGTTCTTCGATCTAGGTCGAATTTCTTGAGTGCAGCGTGGTCTTCTGAGTTTTACTGTTCACGGGACCAATGAATCTGCTTTGCTTGAACTGCCGGGGTCTGGGGCAATCCGAAACAGTTCTTGAAGTTGGTAGCTTGATTCAGCTTGATCGCCCTGCGTTGGTCTTTTTGTCTGAAACTAAAATGTCGAACGAGAAGGCTCGATTGTTGAAGAGTAGATTTGGTTTTGACAGTGTGTTTGGAGTCAAAAGTGAAGGTCTGAGTGGAGGTTTGGTCCTGTATTGGAATAAAGAATCTGATGTGAGCTTGAAATCTTTTAGTAAAACTCACATTGACGTGATGATTAAGGATGATCATACTGGATCTAGAGAGTGGCGCTTTACTGGATTCTACGGTGATCCGGTGAGAGCGGGGAGGAGACGAAACTTGGAGCTGTTAAAATTCATGCGCCGAGAGTTTGATAACCCTTGGCTATGTGCAGGTGACTTTAATGAGATTCTGTGCTCGTCAGAGCAGATGGGAGGCAATGATCGTCAAGAATGGAAGATGGAAAGTTTTAGAGATGCAGTGGATGAATGCAGATTTGTTGATCTGGGTTTCTCGGGTCTTCCTTACACTTGGGATAACAGACAACAAGGTCAAAGAAACATCAAGGTTCGTTTCGACAGGGCTCTAGGGGATGATAGGTTCCTGGAAGCTTTTGATAATACTGTTATTAAGCATATTCAGACTACACAATCTGACCATTGTCTACTGCTTATTTCCATTAATCGGTCTGATTGGTTGCAAGGCGGGGGGCGCTCTAAGCCGTTCCGCTTTGAGAATATGTGGATACGTCATGATCTCTATGATCACGTTGTTACGACTAGTTGGCAACCCGCAATGCGGGCGCTGCGGCGGGTTCAGAGTGGGCTGCAAACCTGGAGCAGAGAGGAGTTTGGCTCTGTTAGGAAGAAAATTCAATCCTTGCTAGGGAAGCTGGTGACAATTCGAGCAGAAAATATGCGATCTGGTCCGACAAGGGAGGAGTGTGACGTGATGAAGAAACTTTCGGAAATACTATCTAGGGAAGAGGCTATGATGAAGCAGCGCTCACGTATGCAATGGTTGGCGGAAGGGGACGGTAACACGTCCTTTTTCCATGCATGAGCAAGGGAGCGAGCTAGAACCAATAAAATTGTTTCACTAAAAAATGAGGAGGGTGTTTATGTTACTTCGCAACAGGACCTTGAAAATATGGCTATAAATTTCTACACTAATCTTTTCACGGCTCAAGAGGGTACTGATCCGGAGGTTGTCACTCGCTTTGTCAATCCGAGAGTAACATTTGATATGAATGAGAAATTGTGTGCTCCTCTGACCGATCAGGAGATTGAACATGCATTGTTCATGATGCATCCGAGCAAATCTCCAGGGCCAGATGGTTTTACAGCTGGGTTTTACATCCGACACTGGGACATCTTAAAAGATCAAGTGTACAAGGCTATCCGAGATTTCTTCAATGGTGAGGACATGCCAGAATCTATGAATAGTACCATCCTGGTGCTGATACCGAAGATGAAACATCCACAGGACCTGACTCAATATCGACCCATTGCCCTCTGTAATGTCCTATATAAGATTGCCTCGAAAGTACTTTCTCTTAGACTTCGGCCAGTCTTGGAAGTAATCATATCAAAAGAACAGTCAGCCTTCGTCCCAGGAAGACTAATTACGGATAATGTCTTGACGGCGTATGAAAATATTCATTATCTAAAGAAGAAGAAAGGTAAGTCAGGAGCTTGTGCAATTAAGTTGGATATGGCCAAACCCTATGATAGGGTGGAGTGGGCTTACCTCAGAGCTATTATGGTTAAATTAGGCTTTGCAGAACAGTAGATTAATACGGTGATGAAATGTGTTCAATCGGTCTCTTTTTCAGTAAGAGTCAATGGACAGTTTTCGGACTACTTCAAACCATCTCGTGGTATCAGACAAGGGGACCCTATCTCCCCTTACCTCTTCTTGTTATGTGGTGAAGGTCTCAGTTGCTTGCTGAAATGTAGTGGTCCGCAGTATCTCTCCAAAGGTGTTCGTGTTGGTATTCATGCCCCGTGGATATCTCACCTCCTTTTTGCAGATGACTGTTTGGTTTTTACTCAGGCGTCAAGGG
Organism: Puccinellia tenuiflora; assembly: GCA_012064385.1. Lineage (NCBI taxonomy): Eukaryota > Viridiplantae > Streptophyta > Magnoliopsida > Poales > Poaceae > Puccinellia > Puccinellia tenuiflora. The sequence goes on along the minus strand of QRDG01000165.1, from coordinate 630,542 downwards.
CAGGTGCTTCATGGCTTAATGAGATACTGAATGTTTATCGAATCGGCTCGGGTCAACTAGTTAACAGAGCTAAGTCTGCCATTTTCTTCAGTTCTAATTGCACACCTATTATGAAGACCGAAGTGCATGAAGACACTGGAATTGAAGTGGAGGCACTTATTGAGAAATATCTGGGCCTCCCTAGTGCAATAGGTCGTTCCTCGGATGATCAATTTGAGCATATTATTACGAAAATCAAGAGTTTAATCCGTGGTTGGTCCCCAAAAACTATGAGTGGGGCGGCAAGAGGGGTTCTTATAAAGGCAACATGTCAGGCTATACCGACATATTCGATGAGCTGTTTTAGGCTCTCCAAAAAACTTTGCAAGAAAATAGCAAGTTGTATTGCAAGGTTCTGGTGGGGAGGGGATGAGAATAAGAAGAAGATTCACTGGCGCAAATGGATTGAGATTGCCATTCCGAAGGAATCTGGGGGGCTTGGTTTTCGAGACTTTCAGTTGTTCAATCAAGCCATGTTGGCCAAGCAGGGATGGAGGCTTATCACTAAGCCAGACTCTCTATGTCCTAGGGTCTTAAAGGGGAAGTATTTCCATAATACAGACTTTATGTCGGCGAGGAAGAAAAAGGGTAGTTCACATACTTGGAATGCAATCCTCCATGGGCGGGAAGCATTGAAGAAAGGTTTGATAAAAAGGGTAGGTGATGGCTCAAGTATTAAAATCTGGGATGATCCCTGGATACCTACAAATCACTCTCTGAAACCTCTTATTAGAAAACCAGAGGCCGATGTTGTGCAAGTCAGCGAGTTGATTAATATGGAATCGGCAGAATGGAATCTAGACAAGCTGCAGGAAAATTTTGTTCCTATCGATGTAGCAGCAATATGCAGTATACCTGTGGGTAGGTTTGCAGAAGATGTTTGGGCTTGGACTCATGAGAAGAGTGGAAATTTCACGGTGCGGTCAGCATACAAAACCCTAGCAGTCGACAGACTTTGAAATGACAATGCCTCCTCTTCAAATTCTCTTAATGCGATCTTCTGGAGAAAACTTTGGAAATTATGGGTTCCCCCGAAAGTTGCGACCTTTTGGTGGAGGGTAATTCAAAATTTCGTTCCCTGTCGACAAAAGCTGAAAGATAGACACATGGAGCAGTTAGGTTTCTGCAAGATTTGCGGAGCAGAAAAGGAGTCCTTCTTTCATGCCCTATTCGAGTGTTCATGGACAAGAGAGTTCTGGAAAGAAATAAAGCATGCTACAGGTTTGAAAATTCCTTGGTTGCATCCAGAGAATTGGGCTACAGACCTCATTGAGGTCAAAGTGTTGCTGGAGGAAAAGGTGTGCTTGATTCTATGTGGTGCATGGGCCGCTTGGATGGAAAGGAATGCCATTTGGCATGGTAAAGGAGGTCGTTCAATTATTCATTCAGTGCGTTGGGCTATAGAAACAACAATTGACCTACGGCAGGTTGGTAAGCAAATACTACCGACGAGGATTTGTATTGTTTCTGGCTGGAGACCTCCAGATCCTGGTACGTTCAAGATTAATGTTGATGCTGGTTTTAAGCTTGATCTACTGGAAGGGTCAACAGGGATAGTTGTCCGGGATCACACTGGGAATCTGATCAGAGCATCGGCTCATTGGATCGAGAGGGCAGCTAGTTCACTTATAGTGGAGGCAGAAGCAGTTCGGGACGGAGTGAGGTTGGCACTGGATATGGGTCTGCAGAATGTCCGGATTGAAACAGATGCTTCTGAAGTTGTCAAGCTCTGGAGAAATTCAAGCACTGACAGATCTATCATCAATAGTATTTGTCTAGAGTTGAGAGAGTTGAGTGGTTTTGTTACTAGCTTTGAGATTGGACATGTAAGTAGAAGTGCCAATCAGGCAGCTCAGGAGTGTGCCCATAAGACTAGTTCAGAGAGAAGGAGGTGTTAAAACACTTTAGGATCATCTAGTCTAAATAATCACGGTAGATCACTTTCACTGTTAAAACTTGACTTGTTTCTGAGAGAGAGAGAGAGAAAGAGAGATCGGAGAGGGAGAGGGATGTGTACCGTCATGGTGACTCGACGAGCTCGAGCCAGAGCCGGTGGCCATGGCGATGGGCGGCGGCATGAACATGGGTGAGAGAGTGGCGGCGGCAGTGGTGCTTCCTGTCGCTGGGCGCTAACCCTAGATCGGTAGGGCTATTGGTGGAGGGCGTCGGAGCACGGTCAACCTCGTGAGATGTGCAGGCCGGCCCCTCCACCCTTTATATAGCGCTGCGACAGGGGCCCACCAACCAGGCAACGGTTGGGCGCCCCCGATCAGGGCGCGGGTCAAGGGGACGATCGAACCGTTGGGTTCAATCGTGTGGAGATCAATCTAACATTCTCCTCCCTTGATCTCAACTTTTCCTTTTAACTTTATACTTTACAAGTTTCATCACAGATCGATACATAGAGCATGTTTCATCATCTCAGCTCAATTGCCGATAGAATCATACAGCTACAATGCATGTCTCCATTCAGAAATAGTTTCTTTAATCTTTTTGGGCCTCTTTATTGTCCGGAAATCATATAGACTATACCATAAACCCATGTCGACTATGTGTTCTCTAAACACACTGGGCGGTAAGCCTTTAATTAGCAGATCTGCAAACACTTGTGTGTTTCTTTTATCTGGTCCTCTTATGCTCCAAGCATTTTAACATAATTCTGGACTTTCTCTTTTACAACGTATAACTCTGTGTCAATGTGTTTGGCACCACACTTGACTCGTTGTCTTAGGAGTGAATTACTTAATGGTTATTGCTGTTGTCAACCATTATCAATTCCGGGTACATGTTTCCTTAACCATTTTGCCTGTCCCTCAGCCTCATATGATGCTATAACATGTTTTTACATCACACTGATGTCAAGATTTTAATTCTTTGGAGCTTTTCCACGCAAAAACTCCAAATGTGAAATTTAGCGACAATTGTGGATTTCGCTATACATTTCACATATTCTTTCTTCGTACTCACAACCTTTTGAGAGCACTCTTATAGATCTATCTTTGTACTCACAACTTTTTGAGAGTTTTCTTTCAGCATGAGGTCGACATCTTTGATTCCATTCCAGTGATCTATATCTGGATTGGATATTGCCAAAACAACCCGGATACGTGAATTTTCAGGGTAATATGGAGCAACCAACAGCGGAAGCATATGGTACCATATCCATTTGATCCTTTCTATGTTATCTCTTGGAACACTAAAGTTCCCAATTCCATTACCCTTGACAATAAAAAACAGGCGTAGGTTTTCTCGACATGCATGCTTTAGAGACTTCCTCTCAGCATGTCCACGCGATATTTCTAATACCCCTTTTCTTCTTTTCTCAGTGAATCTCGATACTTATAACGAGAGACACACTCTACCGAGAATACTCTTTTGAGGACAAGAACTTCTTTTCTCTGCCGGTAGTAGATTGACATCACCACTAGCAAGTAGGATATCATCAACATACACGGGATTAGGAAATGAATTTCTCATTCTATAAGTTTGCACAAATGCGATTGTCCTCTTATTTTCTTTAACCCAAAATAACTTCTGATTCTAGAGACTTGCTCTAATCCATAAGATCCCTTGTGATCTTTACTTTCATCTGATGTAACTCAGATCATTATGTGCCATTAGCACTCATTATAATCTGTTTATTCTCTTAGCGCAAATCTTTAAAATCGCTTTTTACATATTTCCTTCGGAGTCACATTGATGTTGTAGACCCTTTATAGCCTACTGTTTTGACTCCATTGGAAATTACTTATGAGTCCCAAACATCGTCGGGATTCACATAGTCTCTAATCATTAAGACAAGTAGACACTTGTAAAAATCGATTGAGCGCTGCTTTTAATTTCTGTAAATGAGGTGGGATCAACCTTCATTTAAATTTCTCTGATATAGACTTTATAGTCATCTGTTTTTCTCATATGGGGATGTTGTTGCTCTGTCATTGCCTAGAGGCAATTAATTCTATAGTCTTCTATTGCCAAAAAGGCAATAGCTCTTACAAGGACCTAAATCACAAGATGCATGTTTACTTGTTCATCTCTATTATAAAGCAACAAGCTCCCAAATAAAATCTATTCGAGCCTCCGGTATGTTCATACCGTGCTCCCCCAGATTACTCCATTTTCTCCAAAATGGTGTATCCTTAATCATTTTTATTTGGGTTTGTACTGTTATTCTGTCAATCTGTCTTCTTTATGGTACTTTGAGTACCGTCCTTAGTCTCCTTTCGGAGCTGTAAAAACATCCAAGAATACATCTATCTCTTTACTTTAGGGGTATCATTATTGTGATCGTCGTACTCCCCAGATGATCACAATTCATCATAGATCACCTAGATACATATAATATGCATCACATTATCTGAAGTATAGGGGAGTTTATTCTGTAACATTCTCTATCTCTCTATCTCCCCCTCGAAATGTGGCAAGAACCTTTTTGCCACAATTTCGAAACTTTGATTGTCTGCTTTATTCAAAATAAAGTTATCTTTTATCTGCTTCATTCAAAATGAAGTTGTCTTTTAACGTATGGGAGTACTTTTTCCTCATTCCTTTTCAAAACTCACAAGAGTTCTTTCTCAATGGTACTTTTGCAAGTCACACTTGCATGTCATTCTTATCTTTAGGTTCATTTGTGACTTTATTCTCTTTTGACTCATTAAGTGCTTTATAACTATGATACATAAAGTGTACCGTCGATATAAAAACACATGAGTCATCACATCTTTCTCCTGTCATACAGGATAATTCCTTTGTCAAAATTTTCTCCCGCCATGCGGGTATTTTCCCAGACTTTTCCCACCACGTGGGTATTATTATCGTCTTTTCCTGTCATGCAGGTAATAAAGAGACATAGATGCCACAATTGGCTCTTTAGACTGCATATTCAATCATCAAATTCAGAAATAGATCTGAATACTCTTTTATACACATGCTTAATCCAACGTTGGTCAAATTAAGCATTCATGTTGCTCGTTTAAAAAATTTCTTCATATGGAGTACATGAAAGAAATTCGTTAAACAAAGCTCTGAATGATTTCTTTGTTTTCTTCATGGAGAGTACATGAAAGACATTTGTCAAAACAAGACTCTCGATGGTCTATTTGTATTCTTGGATTAACATCCAAGAATTCTTTTTTCTTTTGCAGTCATTCTTTAGAGAGAACATACTATCTCACTTTATGACCTTTCTTGGTCATCTTTCGGGTCACAAGTACCCATCCTTTTGCTTTCACGAATGAAAAAATGAGAATCTTTGTCTGAGAAAATATTCAATAATAATAAACAATAATGAGCATAAAAATAACCCTACGTTGGTCTGGTTAAAGATATGCACATTAAAACTTTCTTCTATATTCTAAAACGCCATTGGGCAGAATTAGAATAAAACATCATCTTTCTACACTAATTCTACATCACCGTTGGGCAGAAATAGAATCAATGCACAAAACTTATAAACAGTATGATGATAATATTTCTAGTGCAAAAAAGAACTCTGTTCATAAAATAACATTATCATCAATTCTATTGCAGCGGAAACATGAAATGTACATATTTCTATAGTTCAAGAACATTTCTTGATCTTTTATCTTTTCTCTGAAATTGATCACTTTGACGCAAAATTATCAAAGACCTAGCCCTTTGACTATAGAACTCATATAATTACAGTACTGCTATCATCAACGTTGGTCAGAAAATAACAATACCATAATTTAATCTGTTAAACAAGTATCTCTATTTTTCCTCCTCTCTAATTAAATTTTCCCGTTGGTTCCAATTTAATTAGAGGAGAGTCCTTTTACTTTGAAGTAGAAACTGTAAAATATATTCTGTATTTCACAAACATTGCACTGTTCTGGTCTGTTCTCCAAACAAATTCATTGAATTTGAAAAGAGATCATCTTTTAGAAAATTCTTTGTCATAAAAGACTTACCTGTCCTTTAATTAAAATTCTCCTAGAGAATTTAATTAAAGATCTAAACAAATTCATAGTGGAATCTGCATGTCTTTTCTTTTGATCTCTAAACAAACTTTTTCAGTGAAATCTTTAACAGAATCATAAACATTGCAATAATCACTTTAACATGCTCCTCTTAAATTTTAATTCTCACTTATAATTCTTTTGACCTTTTAAATTTGAAAAGAGCACATTTCTCTATTTGGAGTGGAAAAAAACATGAATACAAAAATTCATGAACTTTATACTTTTCAGAAATAATTCTTTTACTTTTCTGTTTTCTAAAACAAACATTTCGTTGGATCAGTTTGAATAGAAAAAACTTGATGAAATTTGCCCAAAAATGGACAAAAAAACAACCAAAAACATGTACTGGAAAATCCTGAGACTTTTCCGTGCGGCCCACGGCCCACGAGAGCACCCAGCGCTTATCTACCGCTCGCGGCGACGCAGACGTCAGGGACGCGGCCCACGGTCCCTTTCTTTTGGCCCACTGGCCCACTGGCGACTTAGGGTTTCAATCCTGGCCGTCGGATTACATCCGACGGTCCAACATTGTTTTCACTTGATCAAAACTGGGAGGAACCCCCCGCTCGGTCAAACCCTAGCCCCATTCTTCTCCACCCGTCCCCGCGTTCCTCTCCGCTAGGGTTAGGACAGCCGCCGGCCGCCGGAGACGGCGTCCACCGCCACGACGCCGCGCGAGCTCTGTTCCCCTCCCCTCCTCTTCTTTCTTTCCATGTACTCTCTGTCCGCGACTACGGCGCTAGGGTTAGGGTTCACCGGCGGCCAAATGGCGACGACGATGTGTGCAGCGAGCCACCGCAGTGACTCCGCCATCTCCCCTCTCTCCTATCCGTTCTATTCTCGACTCCATCCCGACGCGAAGGACGGCGACGGATCGAAGACGGCGCCCCTGCTTCTCCACTTGCCGGTGCGCGCGAGCTCCCGAAGGAGAACGCGCCGCCGTCAAGCGGCGTAGCGGTGGTGCTCTTTGCCCCCGAGGGGGTGATTTCTTCTTCCAGATGCCCCAGTTGGTGTGCATCTGGATCGAGAGGAAATGGGGCAGCCGTGCGGCGGCCCCCTTTGCCGGTGAGCCCGAGGGCCAATCCGGTGAGCTTTCTTTCCCTTTTTTGCCTTCTTTTCTTTGTGTCTGGCATTTAGGGTTTCGGGGAAGGGGAATTTATCGGGTGGGGATCTTTTCAATTTCTTCATTTTCTGTTTCTTTGCTACCGAAGAATCTAGAACCCTAGAACACTTCTCTGATACCAATGTTAAAACACTTTAGGATCATCTAGTCTAAATAATCACGGTAGATCACTTTCACTGTTAAAACTTGAAATGAAAGAGAGATCAGAGAGGGAGAGGGATGTGTACCGTCATGGTGACTCGACGAGCTCGAGCCAGAGCCAGTGGCCATGGCGATGGGCGGCGGCGTGAACGTGGGTGAGAGAGTGGCGGCGGCGGCAATGGTGCTTCCCGTCGCTGGGCGCTAACCCTAGATCGGTAGGGCTGTTGGTGGAGGGCGTCGGAGCACGGTCAACCTCGTGAGATGTGCAGGCCGGCCCCTCCACCCTTTATATAGCGCTGCGACAGGGGCCCACCAACCAGGCAACGGTTGGGCGCCCCCGATCAGGGCGCGGGTCAAGGGGACGATCGAACCGTTGGGTTCAATTGTGTGGAGATCAATCTAACAAGAGGTGCTTGTGGATCAATTTCACTCCACCCTTCCTTGCTAGTATCCTTAAGAAGGATTGTAATCCCGTCCCTTTACAGCTTGTTTGGCAATCGTATGGAAGGGGAATGGGAGTTTAAGACCTATTCCGTATCCCACGTAAGAATTACCAGGGCTCCCCCAGGTAATTGATTTGTGGGAGTTTAACATGTGAATTCCCTTTTCTCTTCCCTTCTTAATTCCCATTCCACCCAACCAATCAATGGATTAAATGTCTCGCTACCTTAAACTCCCATTCCCAATCTCTAACTCCCCTCAAACAAACACGCTGTAAGTAATAAAGCTCTCTATTTCGGAAAAAAAAAATCAATCCCAGCTTGCGGCGCCGCGCGGAACGCCGCAGCTCGAGCACCAGCACCTGCCGCTCTTGCCACGACCGCGCCTTCCCCGGTGACGACAACGAGAAATCACCTGCTCCCTCTTAGAGAGGAGGCCGCGGCGGGGCGGAATCGTCGTGATCCCGCGATTTCGTCGGGGCTGCGGTGCGCGGTGACCAAGGCCATCGAGGCGGGCGGCCGCAGCGGTGTCACCCGCGCCGCGCTGGGCGACTCTCCACTTTGCTTCCACCTACTCCCAGCCCATCCGCTCACGCAGTTGCCCACCACGCCGGCCAGGCCGTCGCCAGGAGCACCAAGATCCTCAACAATCCATGGTGAGCGCCCCTCCGCTTTGTTGCCCCCCTACTCCCCACCCATCCGCTCACGCAAGCCCCTTCGATTTCGTCGAAATTGATGTTGCCTGTTGGGGAGGTGCGTTGCGAGCTGCCCAAAGTACGTGCTGCCGACAGTCCAGTTTAGTTTTACTTCAGCGCACATGCTCCAGGCCCCCTTTTGAAATTCCGAGCAAGCCTCGGCCTTTCCAGGTTCGTTTACACAGGGCACGTTTCTAATCGCTGGCACTGCAAGGATATTAGGATAAGAGCCGTATGAACATATGAGTGAGTGGATGTTAGCAGGATTTAACTTTTGGAGTTTTTTTGCTAGGATATGATTTAATTGATTGATCTGTTGTGGTGCAGGTTACTTGACTTCAACAAAATCATGTTTTTTCTGTATGTAAGAGAAGTCCTGCTTGTTCCAGTGGTAAACTATTCTGAATTCATCTAATGACGTGGGCTGCTCATATCCTAACCAGCTGGTGTTCTTTTCCATACTTGGTCATGGTATTCTGAATTTGAAAGATCCAAAGGTTAGGTATTATATATCTTTTCCAGACCTGGCCAATGGGATGCTACAAATTTGCCTCAAGGAGAGTTTTACTGCTACTGATATTTCCAGTCTGTCTTTTAAAACTATTAGCACCTTTTTTAATCTATGGAGTCACAACCGAGGTCGTGGTAAATCCATAAATTTGATTCGATGCTTCTACAGCTCGATTTGCTCATGTGCATTATACTGCACTGCCTACTACTCTCTGTTAAAGTTCTCTATGATGTCTATATAAACCGAGTTGTGCACGTATAAATTCTCGATCTAATTCACTAAGCACACAGGTCATCCGCGAACTTATTAGGATGGTGAGATCCCGGATAAACAACTTGATATTACAGCGATGAACAAGCTAAGAAGGTTCCCATGAAGGTACACATGATATGAACTGAAGCTCTGTATTTTTTTTATTGGCTGTCCAGTCTGCATTAAATAATAAATCTCCAAACTATTATTATATTCAGACTTTTGCAGTGATCTTGTCCGACTAAGTTATCTTGGTCTAGGGAAATGTTAAAATCCTTGGAAAATGACCTTCATGTAATAGTTATTATCCTTGGAAAATCCTTGGTTTGACGCAGATGTAATCATCATTTTGTTATTCGCATTCCCAAAAATGTTACAATGTTAATGTTTTAACTGGTCTTTTACCGGCTGATATATCTCTCTAATTAATGTAGTATGAAATGTTGCGGTGTCTAAGGACTCTTTTTTATTGGTAATTCCTTCTGAAAGATTTAGAACAAACTTACGAACCAATGTCGAGGGCATTCAACAACAACAAAAAATTGATAACATACATATTCTAATTTTTGAGATTATGTTTCTGACCCTACCAATTATTATAAATTTTATGTTGAATAACTAGCATAGATGTTTCTGCAAAGATTTCTTGTAGAAAATATTGTACTTTCTTTGTTGGGGACTTCATTTACTATCTTTCAAAATACCTTTGAAAAATGAGTTGTTTAAACAGCCTTTGTGTATACCATTGTGCATATCATAGTCACATTTTTCAACTGATTATTTGCTCAACCTAATTACGACAGTTTTTTTATTTTTGCTGCATGGCATTTCACAGGAGATTATTTGCTCAACCCAATTACGACAGTTTTTTATTCTTGCAGTCAGGAGTGATAATGCTTGCATATGAAGACGATGGAAGGGATGAGGGGGAACAAATGAGGAAGATGTGCCCCTTCACGCGGCGTATGTCAGCTTGATTTTGGTCTTTGGTTGCCTCGGACTTTTCAGGTTCTTTCATATATGAATATGATATTTGGTATACTTAAACTTTCTGCACATCATGCTTCTATACAGATGTTTTACTCCTCAAATTATGTCCTTAACTTAATATGGAAAGTAGTTCTAAATTACTCCTCCAATAAATCATACAGTGTTCTAAATTATCTCACTCTTGAGTAAATATTATAGTTTCAGACAAATTAGACCATGTTAACTCATCAACTAATTTATAGTAGAATTCCATTACCTGTGTGCTGTGGTAGTTCAGAACTTCAAATTCCAGCTTTAGTTTGTTTTGTGTCCTGAAGATAAAAAACAGCCATTGTGTGGGTGTCCAAACCGCTGTACATCTCTTCTATTGTTCACTCAATTTACCTTTGTTTCTTATCTTGCATATTTTGTTCTTAATTAGTTTTCTGTCATGAAAATAAAATAGACATTATTGTGATTACTGTCCAAACCGTTGTACCTGGATAGCACCAGTCAGTGTGTTGTGCAGTTTGCAGATTTTTTTAAACCAGTTGCAATACATGGACATATCCTGATATAGGATGAGCCGCTATCGGTATGTCTGGACCGATATTTGCATCTGGCTGTATTCAAATATTATCCTCTTGGTACTACAGGTTTAGTAAAAATCACATCACTCATCTCCTATCTCATGAATGATCCGGGTTTTTTTGCAGGTTGTCCGTATCTAGAGCTCTGTAAGTGTTCTCTTAATTCTGATACTATGTTTCGAAAGCATTTGATTCCTGCACATCAGAGGTAACATGCAGATATTTACAGGTATGTTCCCTGGATTATACAAATGTGGCATGGTCAACCAATGTGGTTAAAAAAATGATTCTTGCCTTTTAGTCAATTTGAACCCTGAAGATGATGCTCTTAAATTTATGCACAGAAGTTATTTTCAGTCCATATTTTTAACTGTTGTTGATCATACTCAATAGGGATAAATAGAGTTTTCAAGGTTTAAATTTATGCACATCTTGCCTTGCAGGATTGGACTCTTCTCCATAATGAATTTGTTTATGGTGCTCCAGTGTAACTACGTTGCAGAGAGTAATCCAGAAAGAAATCACTTCATGCCCACTGTGTAATTTGTTGCTTCCCCTACTTAATCAAGACTTGCTTCCTGTCCAGTACATAATATGTAAAGGCATCATCAGTTACTTATTATGTACGTACTTGCCTTTATAATATTTGTGATGTCTTCCCACCTTCAGAAGAAACATGTAAGTTGTTGATCCCGTGACCTAATAGGAGCCTTCCTAGCTTCTGAATATTCACGCTCCTGTAGGATTAAATTCAATTGTGCATTTTAACGGACAACCTATTAATTTTGTATCACTTATTCAAAATTGTCCATGTTCTTCCCAAGTGCCTTCATGACTTAAATCTTAAGTTCATTAGTTGTTATATTATTCGCACTTCTCTCAACAACTTTGTCTTATTTTGACAGGTACTAAGTGATCCAGAAAAGCGTGCAGTTCATGACCAACATGGTGAAGAAGGTTTAAAGGGGATGTCTCCACGTGCTTCACATATCTATACCTTATGTAATTCCTCAGAACTGAAAATAAGAGAGCTGAAAATAAGAGCAAGTTCAAACTACAACTCTTCCATAAAATTTCATGTTTGTGGGGAAAATTGTTGGTATCTTCGCCATTGAGCTCAAGTCAGGCCAAATAAAAAAGGTGTCAAGCAGGGGAAGTGTTTGCTCTGCCATTCACTACACGAGCTTCTACACTCTAGGTAGTAGCATCAAGCTCGGATATGTTCTGTGGTTATGACTTGGAACTTTTTATTAAAGACCTTAGCACCATGGTGCATTTCTTTTCTGTTAGCAGCGTAAAAGTATGCTGGAATTTAACTCTAAAATGACTTAGATATGTATAACTAGGAACTTGAACAAGTGGACTTCATTTTGTTTTTTACTCAACCTGAAGCACACCTTCCAAACCTTGTTTGTGGATTGTGGTGATATTCGTGATACTGTGGGCAAGTAAAACTGATTTCCACCGAAGTCCAGAATGATATATATGTTGATGAATTTATCAAACCACTTTTTGAATTTGAGTTGATTGTGCTGGAAAATGACTTCCTTTATGTTTTGTTCAATATTGATGTATTTGAGCTAACTATAAATGGAATAAAGTGAGTCCATGGTATCCTGCTTGGTCTATAACTTTGCACAATTTTTTTTTGTTGAAGGATGCTTATAGCGATATTTGTATCCTTGGCAAGTGGAAACCAATTTCCAATTGTTCACGAATGATGTGTAACTATGGTAGAATTGTTTATTTGACATGTGCGACGATACGAACATTTGGTGGGCCGTGGCAATACACTGGCAATATCACATATTGTCTTCACCGTTGCAACGCACGGGCATATTAACTAGTCCATTAAAAAAGAGCAGATATGAAAGGAAAATAGAGCCGATTGGGCCGGCCCGATTGCATTACGGTGTAAGTGGTGCAGCCTTCCTCCTCCCCTTAAAAAGGGACCTACGAAAGGGAAATTGTTTGTCTTGCGTGAAAAAAAGAACCCTAAGGAAATCGTTTGTATTCTACAAAAAAAAAAGGATGTCGTTTGTCCTATTGTTCTTCGGCCAGATTGGATTCCCTATTGCCAACTCATGGAATAGAAATGCCGAAGCAAAAGCATTGCAGGCTTACAGCCATGGCAAACACCGGCCTACAGCCTGCCTGCCGAACGTGAACTCGTCACTGAACCGAATTCACAAGCGAAGACGAAGGGTTTTAGAAGCACGACGACACCGATACCTAGCATTTCTCCCATTTCTCCCTCTAACGTTTGCTAGCTTTATTCTCTACTCTACTCCACTACATAATATTCCTTCAATATCAATAAAGAAATATTGCATTATTTGCTTCTCCTAACCAACACTATGGGAGAACCTATTTTTAGGGGCATTTCCCTTGAGACATTTTTTTGAACTGCCTCTAAAAATAGTTTTAAGGGACATTTTACAGCAAGTGCCTCTAAATATGCGATTTATAGGGGCACTTCTTTGGAAGTGCCTCTAAAAATGTGATTTATATGGGCACTTTTTTAAAAATGCTTCTAAAAATGCGATTTATAGGGACACTTCTTCTGAAAATATGATTTATAGGGGCACTTTTTTGGAAGTGCCTCTAAAAATATGATTTATAGGGGCACTTCTAAAGAAGTGCCTCTGAAAATATAATCTACTTCTGGCTAAATATTCTCTCAAAAAAAAAACTTCTGGCTAAATAGGGAAAAGGTTTGTGATTGGGCCAAAGCCCATGTGTGACCTATTCTAATCAGGCCCGTACCCCTGTCTCCCTCACAATCTCTCTCTCGATCCCCTTCTCTTCCCACGCGCGGACTTCGCCGTCGTCGCCTCCTGCTCCACCCCGGCCAACTCCGGCCACGACCGCCGCCGCTCCTCCATGGTACTACTCCGCCGCATTCCCTTCCTTCAATTTCTCTTCGAGCTCGTCTCCTACGACCCTCGCATCGACCCATGTCAAACCCTAACCCTAGCTCATGCGGTGGTGCTTCCGTTCTCTCCCGCAGTTGGAGTAAGGGTGAGCTATGGGAAGGCCATGAGCAGGCTTTGGTACGAGAAGGAGCTCCAAGGCGGCGTCCGTGGTGCTCCTATTCCCAAATCACGCGCCGGCGCGGCGGACGATGGAGTTCGCCGGCTTCCCGGCCTCTGACGCCTCCACCCTGCGCGTCGACTCCGACAGCCTCCAGCGCCAGGTAAATTAAGCGCCTTGGCGCTGAAGCTCCCTTCCGTCTGTCCGTCGCGCCGGCCGGTGGATGCGAGCACGCCGACGCCGAGAACCCTAGTTTCAGCCTCCGCCTCCTGAACGCCATGCTTAACATGCTCAGTCAGGTTCGGGGAGTCGTGGCACACCTGGAGGATGTTCGCCCAAATGCCAGAGCGTGACATCTTCTCGTAGAACATCATGGTGGGCGGGTACAGCAAGGTCGGGTAACTGGAGCAACGCGCCGGAATTGGTTAGCACTTGATACTATCCAGCAAGCATGTGGTATGTGATTTATCTCTGACAGATATTACAGCGTTTGTCAAGTCGCCATCTCCTCCGGTAGTGCGCCCTTGCTCCCGAAGTCCTCGCTTGTCAATGTACAACTAGCTCAGCTGCTCAGCTGTTGTTCACTGCACACGCGCTAGCTACTCAATCATATTCCAGAATTTTTATATACTGTTTTTAGAATCGGACATTCAATTCGTAAATGAAGTGGACACGAGGCTGTGTTCTACACCTGAAGCATATACATTATGGATAAGTAGCTGATCTGATACATCCAGACATGCAATTACATTTGCATTTTATGAACGTTGCTTGAAAAATTGTCTTAGAGAGCCTTTTACTTTTTTATCACTTTATGATAAGCTGAATGGACATCTGATATGTATTTAGATTACACGTGTGACTTCTTGATGATTGAAGATTAGATTTCTGCTCTTACAATGATATTAGAAGAAAATTATTACCATCTTCTCACTTTGTTCAATTTACGAATAATTGACGTTAAGCTCCCCAGTTTCCCCAATCGAACACTATTTCTTAATATAGAGAAATCACTTATCTTGAAGTTTAGAACTCCTGTAGCTACTGTTGTTCTGTACAGTTAATTTTAATTCTAGTTCTCATGCTTGGCTCACAAGCTCAAACAATAATTGGGAGGCGAATTCTTAATATGCTACTGTCCATGCTGCCATTGAAGAGCATGTACGGAGGGGGCATCTTTAATCTACCTTTTTTTTTGTACAGGTAGAAACATGAGGGTACAACTCTGGGATTGATGTCAAGATTTGCACTCTTCTTGCTGCTCACTTTTACAAGCTATAAATAAATGGTAGGTTAGTCAATATTCTTGCCATATTTCCCTTTTGGTTCACATGTTCTTGATTTAAGAGTACGTGCAACGCTGGTCTGTTGAATGATATTAGAATTTAGATCACCTTTGTACCTCTCTGTTTTTTATGTAGTCATATGTTTCATATTCATTCCAGTAATTCACACGCCGGAATACCTTAACTGATGTAAGAATACTTGCTGACATTTATTGGTAATAAATTTCCTGTTTACAATGTGAACTGAAGGAAAAGCAACAAACTTATACAGCCAGAAGTATACTTGCAAAACTAAATGCAATTATTAGTGGCCTTAGTTAGGTTAAAATTAGCCAAAGGGTTTGGTTAAGAGACATGCTTGAGAATGTGGGTTGTTGATTTCCTGTGAATCTCTGCTAGTACGTCTTCATCCTTCTGTCTGTTACTATATTTGTTATTTGTTGGATTGCTTGTTAGATACTATGAATTCAACACATTTTTTTTGCGAAACTTACAGTTAGTTAAGGCACCGTCACTTGGTGGTTTCTCTTAAAAAGTTCACAAAATTAAATTATAAAATTCAAGAAACAAGTGGGTTACTATTCGCTAACTCGATTTGTTTTATCTTGAGGTGTTCTATCCAGTTTGTGCTCTATGCCGCAACTGTACAGCTTCAAATTTAACTATAGAATATAACATCTAATTTTGCGCCTCATACTCTCTACTTGTACTTGAGACATCTGTTCTCTTTAGTTATAAGTCTGCCTACTAATTTCAGTATCGAATCTCCTCCTGCTGATGGTGTCTGCTTCGCGTGCACAACTCTGTTAAGTTGTGGCTGCACCTTCTAGTCTGTTAACCTGAAACAATCCATTTGAACACTGGAATGTCTTTCTTGAATTGTCGGTCATACTTCATGTGCATTACTTAAACTGATAGATTTCCACAGTATGATCATGAATTATTTATCCAAAAGGTCGTGATGTAATCAGCTCTCATAACTGCATCCAGTGTTTTCCCCTGTTTGAATATTCCCTTTTAGTCATTACTATGTCTTATTTCTCATGCAACTTAGTTACTTGCTTCTACAACCTCTGTTCCATATTATAAGCCGTTTTGGCAAACTAATTTAGTTAGCCAAAACGGCTTATAATATGGAACAGAGGGAGTATACTACTGGAATTGGAAGTTGAGTATATAATCCTTTGGGCTGAGTGAAAGGCGTGAGAATGCCACCTCAGACTTAAAACTTTTAACGTGCAACTGTGTTTTGCAGCTAAAACACCAATGCATGTCATGGACATGGTCATGAAAGGTCAGCAATGGGAGCACACACATGAAGCAATTCTGGTTATTGATATCATTCCAGTCGGCACTCGCTAAGCAACATGTGTTTCTATATGTCATGTTTTTCTATAGTTGGTTGCTCCTAAAAGACATCCTATTTGTTGTGAATAATTTCTGTCATATGCAATAGTTGATATGTATCTCAAGATCTCTTCCATGTGTAAAATATTGTCATTCATGTTCCTGTTGTTGATACGTATGACTGTGAAATTGTCGGGACAATGTAATGAAATTGTATGGACAATGTGAACTGAACAATGTGACATTGTATGTTGTTGCTATTGCTCTCGAATTGTATGGACAATGTGGTTCCCCTTCAAATATAAAGGGGCATTTTAGAAAAGCGTCCCTAAAAATATAAAGGGGCATTTTATTTGAAGTGCCTCTAAAAATATAAAGAGGCATTTTAGAAAATGCCTCTAAAAACACTATTTTTTAGGGGCATTTTATTTCAAGTGCCTCTAATATTTTTAGGGACACGATTAAATGTAACACTTATTTTAATGTCCCTAAAAATGTTTAGAGGCACTATGATAATTAACTACTCTCCCGTAGTGCAACCAAAGTTTCTCTGTCACAACGAGTTGAAATTTGGAACTAAATAAATAATCTCTTAAATCAACTAGGAGTAGTACCACTCATTACTCATATATCAGCTTTTAGAGTTTAAGTTGGCACTTGCAATGCAATTACGGGTTCCAGGGACAGGGCATCTAAAGAACATTTACGCCCGGGCCCCGGACGCACCTAGATGCATTCCAGTAACTTGTTGGTTGCAAAGGCATCCAAATTGATGGATTGATGTGTCATGTCTCAGGCTGCATTAATTTTTGTTTTCATAAATTAATTGCTATAGCATACAGGCAGTTGTTATGCTGACTAAGCACATAGTGATGACAACTGAGAGATCCAGATTAAGGTAGCCGTTTTTCATTTTTTTTTTCAATTTTATGTTTATGAAGCCCAAGATTAGAGCACAGAAGCCGTCAGAGAAAACAAATGACATGGCGATCCATTTTATGTTTGTGAAGCCGAAGATTACAGCACAGAAGCCGTCAGTGAAAACAAATGACATGGCGATTGAGGCTAGCAGCAATGTACGGTTACCGGAATTCCGAAAACTGAGAAACATCTTTCTCAATGCTTATATCATTTTTGTGAATGTTGCGATCCCAATAAATACTCAACACATGCCTCACACAAGAGGGCACACACACACACCATGTCCCAAAATTATATACTCTCCGAAGAGCGCCTCCAGAGTAAGGGATGATGAGCTCTCAGGGTGCTATCATTCCGGATGTCAACATGCAGGAACATGAGACGATGGCACTGGGATACGGCGGAGATGCTAGGTGCAGCGCCCTTGTTACTTGCTTGCGACGACCGATGCCGATGCTGATGTGATTTGAGTACAAGCTGTGACCTTCATTCAAGTCTGAACGAAAAAACGCAGGAGGTGGTGCTCCAAGATGGCCAGGAGCTCTCTTCCTTGGCTACCCATGTCCAGTTGCCGGCCCTCCAGCCTACCTGCAGCCTCCACAAGCTGACCTCTTAGCCTCTGCGGCAAAAGCCGTCCACCTGATTCGATGCATTCCCTGTACAGTGGCAAGTAGGCCATGGCAATCACCAGCTGGAGCGGGAGGTCCCTCAGGAGGACTGGCGACTCACCCCTTTCCATTATCCTTGTGATGTTGAGAAAGTGCTCTTGCGCAGATGTGAATCCCTCGGAGAAGGCTGACTCTGACCAATGCTCAAGCATGAACGACCTAAGCTTCACATCTACAGCCTCATCAGCGGATCTTGCTATCCTGTCTGCCACAGTATATGTGGCAGCTGGGTCATTGAGGAAGTCCGAGCGGAGAAGAAAATCCACACCTTGGAGGGAGCCTGTGCTCCTCTCATCAGCAGCCTTGACAATCTCGATGCTGAGTGGGGCAAGAACAAGTTGGGGAACTAGAGGCAGGAGATAGGCAGCAACTGCAACCTGGCTGCTGGAGGTGGCAGCAGTAAGGGCTAGGCAAAGCTCCATGTCCCGACTGTCACCTGAAACTCAAACTCAAGAACACACGCGAAGGGGATGAACTCAAGCAATGGACTCCGATGTTTTTTTGTGCTGCGCACTGGAACTGCAGCTTTTCTGCTTTCTATTTATTCATCCGAAGAAGCGAACGAGTCTCACCACGAGCTCCACTACCGAACGTGCCATCCCACGCTCCGAGCTGCGTGCTAGACGATCCTACAATTCTGCTGACGGCGCACAGATCGCAACCGCCAGACGAGCTACAAACTAGCTGAAGAAAATGCTAACTGAAACACTACTTAACTGACGAAACTGAAAGTGTAAAAACTGACACCTACACCTAGCTTATTCAGAGACAGGGGGAGAGACAGGGTTTAAGCCAACAATCTCCCCCTCGACCCAGGCTCGCGACCTTGACGTGGATGATCCCCACTTTGCCGCGCAGCTCCTGGAAGCGAACACGGCCCAGTGCCTTCGTCAGAATGTCCGCCTTCTGCTCGCAGATTCCGATGAACTCCACGACCACCATGCCTTTCTCAACGCAATCACGAATGAAGTGATAGCGCAGATCAATATGCTTGGTGTGGTCGTGGAGCACTGGATTCTTGCAAAGCGAGATGGCAGATTTGTTGTCGACGAAGAGTGTTGTTGGAGCAGCGTCTTGACTGAGCAGCTCCTCAAGCAAGCCAGCAAGCCAAACACCTTGGCATGCTGCCGTAGCCGCCGCGATGTACTCCTCCTCGCGTGAAGATGTCGCGACAACCTTCTGCTTCTGCGATTGCCAGCTGATAGGACTGCTGCTAAGGAAGAACAGCACGCCGGAGGTGCTCTTCCTGGTGTCCACGTCGCCGGCGTGGTCTCTGAAACCTGTCAGTGTCTCGTGGTCACCACGGCGATACACACAGTAGTGCGTGAGCGTGCCCGAGATGTAGCGCAGGAGATGCTTGAACGCTGCGAGGTGATCAGCCGCTGGTGCCTCCATGAACCGGCTGAGAAAACCCACGACGAAAGCGATGCCAGGACGGGTGTGCACCAGGTACCTCAAGCTGCCGATGACGCCGCGGTATAACGTGATGTCCACAGGTGCCTCCTTGCTCTCCTTGCTCAGATGGCAGCGAGCCTCCATCGGAGTATGCGTGGCATTGCATCCCGCCATGCCTGCTCTCTCCAGCAGTTTCCTGGCGTACGCCGTTTGCACGATCGTGGTGCGGCCATGCTCCTACTTCACCTCCAGCCCGAGGTAATACCTGAGTAGGACGAGATCACTCATGCTGAAAAGGCGTTGCATCGCCTCCTTGAAATGCTGAACCTCCTGCTTCTATGCTTCAGTGATGACGAGGTCGTCCACGTACACACCGACGATGAGGAGCGCGTCCCCGACTCCTCGCGCATACACGCCGTGCTCTGTGACGCTGTGTGTGAATCTGAGTGACACCAGGCTTGTGTCAAGCTTCGCGTTCCAGGCACGTGGAGCTTGCCGCAGCCCGTACATCGCCTTGTGCAGCTTGTATGTTAGCTATAATCTTGCCTTAATTAGGTGTGAGTTTAATTAGGTTATGTGAGTTGAAATTAGCATCCATATGTTAGTTCTCTATCTATGGTGGCTGATCGTTCGTGAGTCCAAGTACTACTAGGCTGCTCTTGTTAGCTTATACTAGCAGGTTTAGCTAAATAGGAAAGTTTACTAGTCGGTTTGGCTGGTGTAGTCCGTGTCGTATAATGAGTTCGTATAGCAGAAGGATTAGGTGGTTTAGGGTCGGTTGATGTGCATATATATATACAGGTCCTGTAACATCGAGTTGTACCGAGAAAATAGAAATAAAGAGCAGATTTAGAGGACGCGACACGCGCCCCTGGCAACAAGTTTTTTTGTGTCGTTTATTCGTGATTATTGATGTGATCGATCCCTAGGCGAAACCCAACAATTGGTATCAGAGCGAGGTCGAAGATTTGAAGCCACGCTTGCCCCGGGGAGGCGACCCGTACTAGCGCCTCGGGGCGGGCGATCGTCGTTCGGTGGAGCGACACGGAGGAGGGCGGCAGGGAGATGTCGTCGACGAGCCGGTGGAAGTGGATGATCGTTGATGGAGCGGTGGTGCCGAGGTGCGGTGCCGGGAGTCTCGTCAAGTTCATCTTCGGGGGAGTTAGAAGTGTCCAGGAGTCCAGTACGTGCGAGTTGGCACGTTGAGTCGGCGTCGTCTATGTGAGTCGTCGTTGTGTCCAAGTGCTCGTCTCTGTGAGGATCTGTTGAAGTTGAAGCGCATCATGGTCGAGGGACTCTAGTGAGGTATATCTCCGAAGGGGCGAAGATGTGATACGTCATGATCGAGGAACTCCAGTGAGGTGTACCCCCAAGGAGCGAAGACGTGTGCGAAGACAAGGTGGCCATCTCCGTGTCTCGGCGAGTAGATCAACTTGGCGTGTAGTGGGACAGTGACCAGTTAAATTGTACGACGTGAAGATTGATGGTGCGTCCAATCTTGCACGTTGCACGCGTAGATGCGACCGTGTGGGCTGGTAGTCCGGATCATGCGTCGGGGTTGGATCGGCAAGTCGTGAATCTGCAAGGAGTCAAGATCAGGGGAGCACGAGGAGACGACAAGTCAAGATTAGGGAGAGATTGTTAGCTATAATCTTGCCTTAATTAGGTGTGAGTTTAATTAGGTTATGTGAGTTGAAATTAGCATCCATATGTTAGTTCTCTATCTATGGTGGCTGATCGTTCGTGAGTCCAAGTACTACTAGGCTGCTCTTGTTAGCTTATACTAGCAGGTTTAGCTAAATAGGAAAGTTTACTAGTCGGTTTGGCTGGTGTAGTCCGTGTCGTATAATGAGTTCGTATAGCAGAAGGATTAGGTGGTTTAGGGTCGGTTGATGTGCATATATATATGCAGGTCCTGTAACATCGAGTTGTACCGAGAAAATAGAAATAAAGAGCAGATTTAGAGGACGCGACACGCGCCCCTGGCAATAAGTTTTTTTGTGTCGTTTATTCGTGATTATTGATGTGATCGATCCCTAGGCGAAACCCAACATTGTAGACGGCGTGTTCGTGTCCGTCGGTGACGAACACTGGCGGCTGTGACACGTAAACTTCCTCCTCGAGGTCCCCGTTGAGGAACACAAACTTCACGTCCATGTGGTGGACCTCCCATCCACGGTGAGCCGCCAGTGCGAGGATGAGCCGCACAAACTCGAGTCTTTCCACCGGCGCGAACACCTCGTCAAAATCCACGCCGGTGCGCTGGATGTAGCCCTTTGCGACGAGCCGGGCCTTATGCTTGACGATGTGGCCGTGCTCGTCACACTTGACCTTGAACACCCATTTGAGCCCGATGGCGCGTTGCCCTGCAGGTAGAGATGTGAGTGTCCAGGTGCCGTTGTCGTTGATGGACTGGAGCTCGTCCAACATTGCACGGAGTCAGCAGTCCTCGCGTTCTGCTTCTGCAAATGTTGCTGGTTCTTCTCCAGCCACGAGATGCAGCTCTTCTTCGTCATCAGAGAGCGATGCAGGTGGACGCTGCGCCAACGTCGGCGGACCAGCCGGGCCGCCGAGCAGGTTTCTGACAAGCCTGAAGCGATGTGGCTTCTTCGGGTCATCATCCGCGTCGAGCGGGTCCGCGAACACCGGCGGCGGTGACACGAACTGCATGGCTGCAACCTCTGGGGAGTCCACCCTGTTGCCGTCCTCGTGTGCTGGAGAAGATGTACTGTTGCCGGCGTCAACTGCTGGGCTATCAATGATAGGAGAACACGCCTCAGCAGGCGTATGTGCTGCGGCCGCGCTCTTCCCTCCTTTCTCTGCCGCGGCAGGGGTTTTGCCCCTTTTCTCTGCCGCTGCAGCAGCACGCGTGTACTGAGGGTACTCGACGGTGAACTCACTGCTTGCAGGTGACTCCACCGACGCCTCCTAGTTCCAGCGTGCCTCTTCATCGAAGATTACGTCACGTGACACGTGGACGCACTTGGAGACGGGATCGTACATCCTGTACGCCTTGAATCCCGTGTCGTAGCCGATGAAGACCATGGGAGAGCTGCGGTCATCCAGCTTCTGCAGGTGTGGGTGCGCAACCTTGACATGACCTACACACCCAAAGACACGAAGATATCGCACTTCTGGCTTTACTCTGTGCCATGCTTCATAGGGCGTCATGCCGTCAATGGTGCTCGTGTAGCAGCGGTTGAGGATGAACGTCACAGTGAGCACGACCTCTCCCCAGAACTTGTTTGGCACCTGCTTGGCCTTGAGCATGCTCCGCGCCATGCCCAACACGATCTGGTTCCGCCGTTCGACCACGCCGTTCTGCTGCGGCGTGTACGGCGCGGTGAGGTGCCGTTGCACCCCATGTTGCTCGCAGTGCTTGTAGAAGGTGGCCGAGGTGAATTCCCCGCCATGGTCTGTACGGAGACCACACTCGACCTCGGCCGCCGCTTGAACCTTGACGATGGCAAGCGCGGCTTTGTCCTTGGATGCAAGGAGCTCAACCCACATAAATCTGCTGTGATCATCGATCAGTAGAAGAATGTAGCGTCGACCCCTCGGTGTTGGAGGTGTGATTGGGCCACACAGGTCTCCGTGCACAAGCTCGAGCGGCTTTTGCGCTCTGTAGTCTGCCTTCTGCGGGAACGGCAGCCGCCGCTGCTTGCCGGCGAGGCACGCCTCACAAAGCTCGTCGGCGTGCTCGATGTGTGGCAGCCGTCGCACTAGGCCACCACACACCATCTTCTACAGGCCGTCGAAGTGCAGGTGTCCAAGCCTGGCGTGCCAACGCCAAGCGTCGGACACATGCCCCACGGCAAGGCACACTGGACGAACAGGTGAGAAGGGCAACTTGTGCAGACGATTAGGGGACCTTGTTACCTTCATCAGCAGGTGATCACGGCTGTCGCGCATGGTGAGGATACCCCGGTGGATGTGGATGTCGTGCCAGCTATCATCGAGCTGGCCGAGACTCACGATGCTGCTTCTGAGCGCCGGGATATATAAGACCTCGGTGAAGGCGCGGTGGTCTCCCCCGTCGACAGCGAACACGACGGTGCCACGCCCGTGGATGTCCACCACTGAGCCATCCGCGAACCGGACCTTGCCCTTTACAGAGCGGTCCAGCACGGCGAAGGCATTGACGGAGCCAGTCATGTGGTTCGTTGCGCCCGTGTCGAGAAACCATACCTCACCGGCTTGGTCTTCAACAAGGCAGGGCGTGACCACGGCTCTTTCTTTGTGGAGGAAGACATGCCCCCCGCTCTGGCTGATAGTCTCCGGCGCGGTGATCACCGCGGTGTCCACGCAGTCCTGGCCCTCATGCACCTCCTCGACGCACGCCATCATCGGTCCGGGTCCCTTAGCTTCTTCCACCTGTACAAGGTTAGCCACACCCTTTGCCGCTGCTGCAGCCTCATCACGCTGCTTCTTGTGGCATTCACGGGCCCCAATGGCCCTTCTTGCCGCAGTACCGGCACTTTTTCGTGTTGTCACCGGTGCCGCGTTGTGGCGGGGCGTGTTGAGAAGGCTGCCCACCCCCACGCCCCTCCTGGGCGCGGCCGTTGCCCCGGCCGTCAAGTTTTCCACCGGATCCGCCTCCGCATGGTTGCCTTTTCCTTGCCTCCCACTCCTGCTCCGTGAGGAGGAGCTGGCCACCGGAGGTTGGTTGATCCCCGTCCAGCCGTTCCTCCACGGCTCGGAGGTGCCGAACGACCTCCTCAACCTTGAGCGTGGCTGGATCGAGCAGTGTCTTGATCGAGAACGCAATCTGCACAAAGCAGGTAGGAACGACAGAGAGGAATTTCCTGACAACTTTTCTTCGTCTACCTTGTCTCCCTAGGAGCGCAGAGCAGAGGCGAGATTCGAGATTCTTATCATGAACTCGTCGATCTTTTCAGCATCTTTGAAGCAGATGGTCTAGAATTATGTTCGCAGCCGACGCACGCGTGAGTCATGCATGCGGTCGTTCCCCTGGTGCTGAAGCCGAATCGCCTCCCACGCCGCCGGTGCACACCCCATGCCAATGAGCATGCAGTGCATGTCAGGGGGGGGGGGGGGGTGGAACGGCGCAGCGCCGCCAGTGCCTACTTGTCCTACTTGCGAGAGAGGGTGTCATCCTAGATCGCATCCCAGAGCGACGCTTGTTGGGGAGATGACTCCCAGATACCCTCAAGACACCTATTCTTCAGATTGTTCAAGCCGGCAAGATCAAGGCGGACAAACTCGTCCGGCTTGAGGGCAGCCGGACCTACCAACCGACCAGTCCGTACCAGTGGGCCAGCCCCATACAACCGTCACCGATGAACAGTGCGTCTGGTCGGGAATTACCTCAACATGTCATGATGATCTAGTTCAAGCCGGACTACAGTGTAGATGATGTCATAGGGACTTACGTGTAATTTCCTTGTAACCTCGAACCCTAGCTCGCTGCCTATATAAGGTGGGTAGGAGCCCCCTGCGAGAAGCAAGCAAGCAACAAAAGTAGAGCACTGACGATCACCACTCTCTTCCACCTCCAGCCGGCCGAATATCCAAACTGGCTTCCACCAAGAAACAGCTCCAGGAGCGCCATTATAGCCCGAATCTTGTGATCTTGCAATAAGAAGGCAGAAGTGCAGGACGTAGGGGTGTTACCTCCATAAGAGGGCCCCGAACCTGGGTACATCGCGTGTGTTTGCCGTGCTTGTAACCCAATCCCACGCGAGCACCATCGTCGCCTTGCTCCGCATCTTCTCCATCTCTGATGGACATGTCGTTGACGCCTCCACGACAACGCTGCCTGGAGATTCACCTCCATGATCATCGCCCAGGAGGTGTAGGTGGTGCGGGTCAGCATCGGGAAGGAGAGGTTGGTGATGCTCCCGCGGCCTGACTCGCGCACCACCTGCTGCACGACGATCTCCTCGCCTCGCCCTGCTCTGCCCACGGCTCTGCGATCGTCGTCGCTCCGTGGGAGGTGGGGTCTTGGACTGGCCGGAGATGTTGCCACCGCGGCGCCGCCCGACATGGTCACATAATCTTAGCTCTGATACCAATTGTCACCTGAAACTCAAACTCAAGAACACACGCGAAGGGGATGAACTCAAGCAATGGACTCAGATTTTTTTTGTGCCGCACACTGGAACTGCAGCTTTTCTACTTTCTATTTATTCATCCAAAGAAGCGAACGAGTCTCACCACGAGCTCCACTACCGAACGGGTGAATAGCCCCTATGCGACATCTTTCCAAGGAAATGGACGAGAAGCGACGTTCTTGCTGGAAATAGCTAGCATGCGACGTCTGACGGGAGGCTTATAGCTGCAATGCGACACTTCTCTTAAACATCAGTAGACAGCTTATCAATTCAAACTACACGGGCTGAGCGGGACCCAAAACTTATCCACGTCAGATCGTGGGACCCACTGCTTGTCCACCTCACGTCGTGGGACCCAGAACACGTAGCTGCAACAAGAGAGACGATCTCATCCCCGCACCGGAGCCAGCGTTCATTCGACCGTTGCAGTACAGAGCATCCGCCCGTTCCTACCCCCCTTCTTCTCCGGCGATCCTCTAAGCGCTGCAACGCCGGCGGTGATGTCGACCTTCGCTTCAACCTGCCGGTGGCCGCGCTATGGTCCAGTGCCGCTGGGACGGTGCCCTGACTGCTCACGGACGGCGCCCCTGAAGCGCCTGACCACCGTGAGCGATGAGAAAGGCAACGCCGGGCGCGAGTTTGTGAAATGCGAGAGCAAACCAGAGCCAGGGAAGGTGAGATCTTAGTTTCCCCTCTACCAATTTCATTTTATTTTCATCAATTTTGTGGTTTTCATCCGATTTGGGAATTAGGGTTTCATCCGATTTGGGGAAATTTTGCTCTGTTTTCAGCCGGATCTGCGGAAATGCCACCATTTCGAGTGGCTTGATGAGTACATCAATAGGATTGAACTGGAGGGCGCCTTCCTGGAGGTCAATTCGCCGCTGTCGGCCGAGCAGTGGGGATCAGCCACGGTGGTTGCTCCGGTGGGGAAAGCGGATGGGGTTGCGGCGGAAGTGAAGGAGATGAAGAAGATGAACAAGCACCTAAAGAAGCTTGTCGATCTGAAGAAGCAGGACAATCGGATGTCTGTAGTTTTTTATTTATGTGCAATTGCTCTTGGTGTTGTTTATTTGCTGATCATTAGTCACTAAACAATGTAACTAGTGTTGCAGTTAGTTTGGACAATTTCTGTATGGCTAAGACTTGGAAGTAATGCATGACAGATGCAAATTCATTTGGTTTGTTCCAATTCCTAAAATGTTGCAAATGTGTGTTTTCTATTTGCTGATCCTTGGTCATTGTAACAATATAATTAGTGTAGCAGTTAGCTCGGGCCATTTGTGTATGACTAAGACTTGGCAGATATGCATCACAAATCCAACATTTATTTAGTTTGGTTAAATTCGTAAAACGTTAGAAATGTGTGTGAAATGTTCCGTTCTTTTGTAGAAAAAAACTACAACGGATAGGCGAAAAGGCCAGGCCCAAGTAAAACCTAGCCAGGCCTAATGTCAAAAGATGTGATCTTTCGGCAAAAAAAAAAACGTGCACACTCCAGGCCTAATAGTAAGAGGATGCTTGTTTTTATTATTTGACCCATTGCACGTCTTGTTGGGCCCAATAAAAATAGGATGCGTCTCCCTCTCCCTATGTCCTCTCTTCTTTTTATTATTTACTTATCATTTTTCAGCATTTTAGTTTGTTTACTCACTCTGTTCACTTTTGTAAGACATTTTAAGGCATGCTAGCATTATCAAGGGCCATGGTTTTGAATTCCCACGCTTGGTTGAGATTTGTCCCTTTTCTTTCACCATTGACACGTGGGACCCACTAATAAGGGCTTTTAATGTATAGGTTCATTTTAAGACATATTTATAGAACTTTAATTAGACAAAACGTGCACAGTCCAGGCAGAGGGGCGGTGCTGGGTTTTGACGTGACAACATCGATGGGACGCGGGGCCCCACTAGTCAGTTGGACTGCAGGTCACGCGTCAAGACCAGCGACGGTCCAGCGGTTAACACACAGCGACGGGAGAAGAGTATGTTGGCTATTGCTGAAAATTACCCCAAAATTCAAATGAATTTGTTGAGGACATTAAGGAGTCAAAGAAAACATTGGCATCCATAACATATATTATCCATAACTGCATCCACATTACATATATATATATATATAGTGGCCCGACCCACATTACACGTTACATATATTAAACTAAAAAAGAAAAATTACATTTCATAGCCCTAAATATAAAGGGCCCTAAACCCTAACCGCTACCCGTTGGCGCCCCTTCGTCTGTGGGCCGTAACCTACGCGCCGCTAGCGGCCTTCCTCCACTCCGCCGCCCTGTCCGCCATCTCGGCGTCGGACAAGGCCCGGAGATTCTCATCCCGGAGCCGCTTCGTGGCCCTGTCCTCCCGGACGAGGTACCACTTCTTCGCCGCCTTCCTCTCCTCGGCGGCCGCCGCCTTCCTCTCGGCGGCCGCCGCCTTCCTCTCGGCGGTGAGTTCCTCCTTCCTCTCATGCTTCTCCAGGAAGTCTAGACGGAGTTCGAGGGCCATCTCGGAGCGGTTGTTCATCTTCGCGACGTCGTCGGGAGTGGGGTTGTGGACGAAGGGGCCCTCCGACTCGACGGGGGCTTTGCATCGCCGGCGTTTTTCGGGACGCTGACGCCTCGGAGGATCCCTCGGCCGCGCCTCCCACCAGCCAAGCGGCTGTGGGTGGTTGTCCTCGTCGCTGTAGGGCTCGGGGCTGGAAGGGAGAGAGATTGGGCTGTACAACGCTATGTTGCTAGAGGGAGGAGGAGGCAATGGGGCTGGAGAGGGATGAGAGGAGGCAATGGGTTGGATAGGCTCTATTTAAAGACTGCGATGAGACGTGCGTATTAATTGGGGTGGATGAGTTAAGCGACGGGTGAAAGACATGCCGTCTGAAAGCGTAGAAAAAATTACGCTTCGTAGTACGCATGCGACGTGACCCTGCATGCGTGCATTAACGCAAGTCCAAAGTCTCACGCAACGGACCAACGCGTGCAGTAATGCTCTGTGCGACGCGTGAACGTGAATAGCTAGGGTGCGACGCTGTTAAAAAATTAATAGCTAGGCTGCGACGTGTTCGAGGGCTGCGGCAGCGCGCGCTTGCATGCGCCCGTGCATCTTCGTGGACTATTCCACGCATCCTTATCCTCTCTCACGCTCTAAAAAAAAGGCTAGCCAATCAGCTAGCGGAACCAGCCCTCCCACGGATCGCCCAGAGCCTGGCCTAAGATTCCTTCTAGAAGAACAATCGGACGGCTGAAGTTCATTGCATGGATAGAAATGGGGTCGTTTCCCCTAGCTTTCGAGGTGGTCAACTGAGATTTGGAGGCAGTCAACGGTCCTTGTATAGCAAAAAACCTCACCAAAGGTACAGCAAAAAACCTCACCAGGCTTACTTTTCCATTTTTGTGTGCAGAACTTGTTTAAATGCTGGTCAAACTTAGGGTTTGACCGAATTTGAAATGAGCAACAAAAATTCAAAAAAATCAAAAAAATGGAAAACCAGTGCACATTGTCTTATAATGTCACATACTACCTATTGGATCTTATAAACAAGGTATATATACATTCAAGCTCTCTGTTCATGCATAAGATGTGATATCGGCAGAACTCTGCCATATGAAGTCAAGGTTGAAGACAAGTGGTTTAAGGTTTTGGGAATGAAGTTGTCCAAAACCCCACCAAAGGTTCATTTTGGTGTGACTAAGAAGGATCCAGGCTTACTTTTCCATTTTTGTGTGCAGAACTTGTTTAAATGCTGGTCAAACTTAGGGTTTGACCGAATTTGAAATGAGCAACAAAAATTCAAAAAAAAATCAAAAAATGGAAAACCAGTGCACATTGTCTTATAATGTCACATACTACCTATTGGATCTTATAAACAAGGTATATATACATTCAAGCTCTCTGTTCATGCATAAGATGTGATATCGGCAGAACTCTGCCATATGAAGTCAAGGTTGAAGACAAGTGGTTTAAGGTTTTGGGAATGAAGTTGTCCAAAACCCCACCAAAGGTTCATTTTGTTGTGACTAAGAAGGATCCAGGATTACTTTTCCATTTTTGTGTGTAGAACTTGTTTAAATGCTGGTCAAACTTAGGGTTTGACCGAATTTGAAATGAGCAACAAAAATTCAAAAAAAATAAAAAAAAATGGAAAACTAGTGCACATTGTCTTATAATGTCACATACTACCTATTGGATCTTATAAACAAGGTATATATACATTCAAGCTCTCTGTTCATGCATAAGATGTGATATCGGCAGAACTCTGCCATATGAAGTCAAGGTTGAAGACAAGTGGTTTAAGGTTTTGGGAATGAAGTTGTCCAAAACCCCACCAAAGGTTCATTTTGGTGTGACTAAGAAGGATCCATGCTTACTTTTCCATTTTTGTGTGCAGAACTTGTTTAAATGCTGGTCAAACTTAGGGTTTGACCGAATTTGAAATGAGCAACAAAAATTCAAAAAAAATCAAAAAATGGAAAACCAGTGCACATTGTCTTATAATGTCACATACTACCTATTGAATAATATCTAGGTGATTTGGACAATGTCGAAAAAAAAGTTGATAGAAATGGGGTCGTTTCCTTTTTGGGGCCTCTTTGGCTTGGCGTCTTTCTTCCCCTTCTTACTGCTCCCACCTTTTTCAAACCAAGGCTTGAATCTACTCTGTTTCGTCCAGCCAGCCTTCCTTCTCGTCAAAGGAGCGTACAAGGAGAATTCTATGTCCACTTCAGGCCACTGAGACTGATCTGTAAGTGGTGGAATTGGATGTGCATATGCAGCTCTGAATTTTTCAACTGAGTAATATTCATGCAAATATGGGTGCATATTTAGCTTGGGTTTGGATGCCAAGAAAATGACGGCATGTTCACAAGGTTTTCCAGTGTGTTGCCACTCAAGGCAGCTGCACCCTTTCTTTTCAGTGTCAACAACATGCCTTCTGGTAGTCTTTGTATCTTTAACTTCACCAGAATGCAATGAGGATTTCACAACTAACAAATGTGCAAGCCCTCTGCTCCTGTTGACTACCTGCTGCACCACAACAGGCATTTTATCCTGCCCTTGCAGCTTATCACCAATCTTTGCTCTCAATTCCCACCACTTCATGATCATGATCCTAATTTGGTCAACCATGTCATGGACAGGCAAGTCCTTGAAATCCTTTATCTTCTTGTTAAAACTTTCTGCCAAATTGTTGTTGATATGATCACACTTGATGGCAGTGTTAAATCCTGACCTGTACCACAAAAGAGAATGGTATGTGTCCATCCAAGGGCCAAACTCAGTGCTTGCTTCTTTTATCTTATTCATATGATACTCCCAAGCACTAACCTTGTATGCTCTTGCTGCTGGCCACAAGCGGCCAAATGCATCTTCTCTGAATTTTTTTATCACATTCATCCACATATGACCAAAGCACTCCCTCTGCTCACAATGTGGGAAAATATTCTTCACTGTATTTTCTAGCCCTTTACATGCGTCAGTGTGGATTGCCAAAGGGAACACTGGACCAATGCTACTTTTCAACTGCAGCATGAACCATGTCCATGAAGCTTCTGACTCAGACTGAAACAAGCCAATAGCTACAGGGTACGTCCAATTGTGTCCATCTAGAGCATTGCAAGCTGCAAGTTGACCTATTCCACTTGCCAGTCAAAAATGATGAATCTATACTCAAATATGGACGACATCCTGCTTTGAAGCCATCAATGCAAGGCTTTAGAGCCATGAAGAATTTGGAGAAGAACACTTTCCCATCTGGTGTCACCTCAGTATCTATCTCAACAACACTGCCTGGACACCTTTTATCCACTTCTGCTTTGAAGTTATAAAGCATTCTAAAGGTATTTGCCCAATCACCAAATAATCTTTTCATTACTCTTTGCTTTGCCTTCCACACTGTCGTATATTGCAGCTGGATTGGGTAATCCTTTTCCAGGTCTACTTTCAGTTTCTTTGCAGTCGTGTTTGGTTTCTTGGATAAAATAGGAGTGATTTTTTCTGCCACCCAAAGTTGGGATGTCATTTTTGTAACTTGTTGTGAAGTTGTCATACAAGTATGTGCTTTTGGAATTTGATTCACTCTTACTGTCCTTCCATCAGGTTGACGTCTAGCTGATATATACCACTTGCATGGCATGGCACCACCATCATAACCTTTGCACTTGGCATAGAATTTCTTTGTATCTGTCCACAAAGTCTTGGTTTCAAACTCATGTTTGATTGCATAAGTCCTGAAACACATCCTAAACTCATCCATGCTTGGAAACAATTTACCTACTTCAATAACTGGATTTTCTTTGTCATAAACACATACAAGCTCTTCATCATGGCCATCACCCACATCAACTGCAGCATTCTGCATCAACTCTGAATCTATTTCAAAATCAGCATTAGCATCTATATTTGCAGTCCTTGACCGTCTGTTACCATCATCTGCAGCATCTTCTTTCTCCTTTTCCTTGTCTTGCTCATCTACAGGAATACCAAACATAGATGCCATTTCAATGTCAGACATTGGATCAATGACCAAATCTGTCGGTTCATTAATCTCAACTGTATTCCAATCGATACATACAACCTCCTCAACATTATCAACTGCCTCTTCTGCATCTGCCTCCGCTCTTAACACTGCCAATTCAGTAACTAAAGGCCCTATCTGCCTTTGTGCAGACCAATCATCCTCAGCAATCTGGCAAGCCAACTTCGATGCCACATATCCAACCCTAGATGCAGGGTTCAGAGCTACGAGCTCTGCCAAAAAAAGAACACTTTTGCTTGTCCAGCCGTCTCGCCGATCGATTTCTTCTACCATTTCTTCCCCTGTCTCAATCCTAACATACTCCTGTTTCCAATCATCGAACCGTAACAAAGAAACTTCTTGTTCTGGCCCCAAATCACACTCTCCACAATTTTTTCCACCACATTCCTCACGGCCTCCTCTTCCTTCAATTCTAGGTCTTGGGGATCAAATTCTTCAAAAGGTATATCCCATTCAACCATCGTGTCTCTCTCAATCATCCGCATGCTGCCATCAAGCAACACTGCCTTGGAGGGAAAGAATTTGATCGAAAATTTGAATTTACCATGTCCCCTGTTTTCCGTTCTTGGCGACCAAGGTGAGCTAGAAGTTGAGGTAGTAAGCAAATAGAATTGAAATTAAGTTTCAAGCCTCGGGAAATTACCCATTACTTGTCCCCTCTCCCGGTTCCATCTCGCCGCCGTCCACAATCTACGCTCAAAAGGGCGCCCTCAGATCTAATGTGAGAATGATGGGAGAGGAATTAGGGTTTCGAATGGCACTCACCACATCCGCCGTAGAACGAAAGCGCCGCCGCCCTCTGAAAAAGTTCCGCTGCCGCCCCCGCCGTCGAGAACGTTTCCCCGCCGCCGCCGGTGCCGACAGAGAATGTCACGCGCGCGCTCGGTCGGAAGCGCTCGAATGGCACTCACCACGTCCGCCGTAGAACGAAAGCGCCGCCGCCCTCTGAAAAAGTTCCGCTACCGCCGCCGTCGAGAAGGAAAGGTGAGCTCCGCCGCCGTCGCCGCCAGAGAAGGTCACGCGCGCGCTGGGTGGGAAAGCGGTTGGTTTGTCTGGGTTAGCACCTGATACTAATTAGGACCATCATGTTTTAATCAACTGTCTCATCTAACCTAACTGTGTCCTTAACGGCCGTTATATGGCTATTGTGGCCCTGAGCTATTTCCAACCAAAACAACGTCGCATGCGAGCTATTTCCAGGAAAAATGTCGCTTCAAATCCAATAGCGATGAAAAACGTCGCATAGGGGCTATTCACCCCTACCGAACATGCCATCCCATGCTCCGAGCTGCGTGCTAGACGATCCTACAATTCTGCTGACGGCACACAGATTGCAACCGCCAGACGAGCTACAAACTAGCTAAAGAAAACGCTAGCTGAAACACTACTTAACTCACGAAACTGAAAGTGTAAAAACTGGCACCTACACCTAGCTTATTCAGAGACAGGGAGAGAGATAGGTTTTAAGCCAACACCGACAGCCACGGTTGACGAACCATTTCACAACTTGAAGACATCCACGCTCAGCGGCCCGCATTAAAGGGCCAAGGAAGGCGATAGAGTTACCTTCCTGAACTAAGCATCCCATTGTTTCGAGTTTCCCGTAGAGGGAAGCAAATCCAAGGGCTAGATCCACATCAATGTCCAAGCTGTTCCTTTGGGCAATCTGAACAGAAGTGATAAAATTAAATATGTTAAATGCTGCCGATGATTGAGGATAAATTTGCAGCAAGAGAAAACGAAAACTGTCATGTGTCAAACATCACAAGATATAAAGGACATATAGAGCTTCTAATTACGGCATCCATTTTAGAAGATAGTATTAATGTTTACATATATATATTACAAAGGGAAGGAAGAGAATAATGCAATTGATCTCCACAAGCAACGGTAAATTAATATTGTCATCTGCCATATTTGAGCAATAGCCTAACGATTATGAAATTTACTCTTCCCATTCCAAACATACAACAAGATCTAGGTGGGGCATATACATTAAGGTAAGCATAAAAATCAAAGGAAAAAAGAAGAGGAGATAGTTAGAGGGAGAGACAAAATGTGATCAATACAGGGAAACAACAATAAAATCACATTAATGCCTTGTGTTGTGAAATATAATGAGGAAAATCATATGCCTTAGACAAGAAACTAAGGGAGTATTACAAAGCTTTGTTCATATTTTTTCTTTTTTTGAAACGAAGGCAATAGCTTTGCCGTTTCCATTATTAAGAAGAAGGTGTCCGGTTTATTAGCGGGAGAAACTGGGCGAAAACCATACAACAAAACCCAACACCACGGGGTCGAGCCCACACAACCTCGAGAACATCAGAACATAAAGAACACCAAGATAGAAAGCAAAAACACCACCGCCTGAGAGAAGACGCCGTGACTACAAAGGGGCGTGCAGACACGGGATGCTCAAGCGAGGATGAAGAACCCAACCCTCCTAAGAGCCCACAACATCACTCGGGGCCGCTGCCTCGACATCCAGCTATTCCGCCACGCCGAGCAGACCGCCAACACCACCTTCCGGGATCGCCATCCCGACGTACCACCGCTCACACTCGAGCCACGACCTTCATATTTTTTCTCATGCCTTATATACATATTGCACCTAAATAGCTTTCTTAATCTGTCCTGGATGATGACGCAATATAGAAATGAGTTACGAGGATAATCAATGTCTATATGGCTACCCAAATAGTGTATCATCGCTGCTGTGCTTGTTACCCTATCATCAGAAAATACTGTCCAGGTCAACTCCGGAATGTCTCCCGTCATGACTTTAATATGATTGATCATCCGTACAAATAAAAGTATAAAATTGGTTAGTTTCTCTAGACTGTGGAAGGATTGATCATCGAGATGACCATCTTCAATTACTATTTCAGTTATTTTCTTTTAATCTCGTGAAAGTCGCTAACTCAACTTAGTAAATCTTAAATGTGGAGGTTCTCTAGAGTAGGCATGAGAAATTGCGCCCAAATTTCCAGAATGAACGACATGTATACTAAGTGTTAGAGGTCTCCACGAGATCGTGTTCGAGTCAAATACGAGAACAGGAGGTTTCCTTGTATAGCTAGATTTCTTGTAACTCAAGTTTGTAAACCGTGTATATATACTGATCAATGGAACCCATTGAGGCGTGCAATTGCAGCCCGAAACACAAACCCTCTTACATGGTATCAGAGCCCAACCGATCCTCCTCCAACCTCTAAACCCTAGCCGCCCTACTACACCATGAACGCCGATGATCTCAAGAAGCTTGAAGCTGAACTCAAGGAACGCGAGTCTCTTCTTCAAACTCACCAGGAAGAACTTGATCGGCGTGCCGCCGATCTAGGCAAACTCCCCGCCACCTCTCCACCAGCCCCAACATCCAATGCCTCCACCTACGCCATCTCCATCAAGCTCCACGTCCCCATAACCCTCGATCTCCAAGCCCCCAACTACACCAGCTGGCGTGAACTCTTCATCATCGCCCTAGGCCGCTATGGTCTAACCTATCATGTTGTCGGTAACGCCGATGCCACCCCCTCCAACACCTCTCCAACCTCCGATTGGGGCCGCGATGACTACACCGTCCTCTCCTTGATTTATGGATCCATCTCCACCGAGCTCCTCGGCATCGTCAAGCGCCCTGGCTCTACGGCACGCGCCATCTGGGACGCCATCAAGAACCTCTTCCGCGACAACAAAAAGCATCAGGCTCTCCAACTCAAAGCGGAGTTCAGGAACACTCCGCAAGGCGACATGACGGTCTCCGACTACTGCACCAAGCTCAAGGCCCTTGCCGGCTCCCTTGTAGACGTCGGCCAGCAGATCAACGACGAAACGCTCGTCCTCACCCTCCAGCGCGGCCTCAATGACAACTTTGCACACCTTCGTTCTTTCTTCCCATTTCAGGTGCCGTTTCCTATGTTTCTCCAGACTCGCTCGGCCCTGATCCTTGAAGAATCCCAGAAGAAAACGGACGCCAAGAACGCCGCCTCCACCGCACTATGGGCTAGCGGCAACAACATCCTTCCTCATACCGATGGCGAGCGCGCCCCTCCATCTGGCTACAGGGGCGGATGAGGCTCGGGCGCACCTGCAGGCTTCAACACCTTCCCCAACCGCGGCGGTGGCGGTGGTCGTGGACGTGGCAGCGGACGCGGCCGTGGACGCGACAACCCCTGGAAGTTCAACCCCTGGAACGGTGCACCCACGCGGAGCAATTTTCTGCAACAACAACCCGCTCTGTGGCAGCAGTAGTCGTCTCAAGCTCTTCATCCATGCCCGTGGCAGGCACCAGCACCAGGTCTTCTCGGCCCCCGCCCCAACATGGCTCCGCATGCCTACCCTGCATACGGCACCATCTCCAACACCATGTCGCCATCCACACCTTCAAGCTCGACAGTCGATCCCGCACTCCCCGCGGCCCTGAACAACATACAACTCCCCAGCATTCATGAGTGGTACATGGATTCTGGAGCATCCTCTCATATGGCATCCGATAATGGTAACTTCGACTCTCTTACTCCGTAGTCTTCCTCTCAAACTGTCACTGCTGGCAACGGTGCAACTCTGACAATCTCTCATATTGGTTCCTTTGCTCTTACTAGTACATCTATTCCAATTCATCTTCGCAACATCCTTATCGTTCCACAAATTATAAAAAATCTTATTTCTGTTCGACAATTCACAACTGATAACAATTGTTCTGTTGAATTTGACCCCTGGTTTTTCTGTGAAGGATCTTCTCACCGGGACCGTGATTCTTCAATGCAATAGCTCCGACCCCCTCTACCCAATTTGCTCACCAGCCCATGAAGCTCACATCACCACCTCCTCCACCAATCTCTAGCATCATCGTCTTGGACACCCTGGCACCCACACCATGTCGCGACTTCATCAACTCCGGCATACCCCCTCTAATACAAGCCGCTCCACCTTATGTCATGCGTGTCAATTAGGGAAACATATCAAATCACCGTTTTTTTATTTCACAGTCATTTACTGTTCGTCCATTCGAGCGTATACATTGTGATCTTTGGACCTCTCCTGTACCGAGCACATCTGGTTATTGTTATTACTTAATTATTGCTGATGATTTCACTCATTATTTTTGGAGCTTTCCCCTTCGCAAAAAGTCTGACGTTTATCCCACCTTTCTCGCTTTCCATGCCTACACCTCTACCCAATTCAACCTAAAAATTCAATCCATCCAATGTGACAATGGTCGCGAATTTGACAACACCAAATTAGACACCTTCTGTAGAAACCATGGTATTCTTTTTCGGTTCTCTTGTCCCTATACCTCCCAAAAAAATGGCAAGGCTGAGCGCGCTATCCGTACAACCAATGATATACTCCGCACTCTACTTTTTCAAGCCTCTCTCCCTTCTTCCTTTTGGGCGGAAGCCCTTCATACCGCTACCTATCTCATTAATATACGGCCCACAAACTCATCTCCCTCTACTACACCCTTGTTTCTTCTTCATGGTCACCATCCTCGATATCAAGATCTTCGTGTGTTCGGTTTTCTATGCTATCCTAATAACTCCTCCACTTCTCCACACAAACTAGCTCCCCGTGCTATTCGCTGCTTATTCCTCGGCTACCCATCACGACACCGTGGTTATCGTTGCCTTGATCTCATCAGCCGGCGGATCATCTTCTCTAGACATGTCACGTTTGATGAAAACATATTTCCATATGCCCCTACAATCGCTCCTACCCAACCCACCAAACCCAGCATCTTCGACTCTCCTCTCAACGAACTAACACATGCTGCAGCCACTGCTTTACCCCACTCTCCTGTTGCGGCAGAAAAACCACCACTTTCTTCTGCCGCAGCAACACAAACCACTCCTTTCTCTGCTGCGACAGCAAACCAACCCGATCCATCCCCCTTCCTTCTCCTGCGCCTATAACTCCTCCTGCGTCACCACAAGACACCCCAGCAGCCTCCCCAACCCAGTCACCTATACCTACACCACCACCACCTCCTGCTATACATCGTACCCGTCACACAACCGGCCGTTTGCCGGATCCTCGTGATCGCCTCAACCTTTCTGTCGCCGTTGGCTCCCCTATACCACACAATTACCTCGTGGCTCTACGTGATCCCTCTTGGCGTCAAGCGATGCAAGAGGAGTATGATGCTCTCATGTCTAATCACACTTGGACTCTTGTTCCTCCTCCTCTGGCTGCAAATATTGTTAGTGGCAAATGGATTTTCCGACACAAATTCAATTCCGATGGATCTCTTGCACGTCACAAAGCTCGTTGGGTGGTACGGGGTTTCACTCAGCAGCCGGGTGTAGACTTTGATGAAACTTTTAGTCCTGTCGTTAAACCAGCCACTATCCGTGTCGTGCTTTCCCTTGCTCTCTCTCAATCTTGGCCAATTCACCAACTTGATGTTAAAAATGCCTTCTTGCACGGCAAACGCGATGAAGAGGTCTACAGTCAACAACCCTCTGGTTTCGTTGATACTCGTTTTCCAACCCATGTTTGCCGGCTTCAAAAATCTCTTTATGGCCTTAAACAAGCACCACGTGCCTGGCTTCAATGTTTTACCACCTATGCGGGCTCCCTTGGTTTCATTGCGTCCAAATCTGATGCTTCTCTTTTTGTTCTGCATCGTGGTTCTACTACAGCCTATCTCCTTCTTTACGTTGATGATATTATCCTCACGGCTTCCTCATCTGTTGCTCTCACCACAATTATCACTCAACTTAGCACTGAATTTTCTATGAAAGACTTGGGTCCACTTCATCATTTTCTTGGCATATCAGTTCATCGTACTCCTACAACTCTTCATCTCTCCCAACGTCAATATATCTTAGAAGGTCTCTCTCATGCTAGCATGACTGATTGTAACCCCTCTTCTACACCCACAAACACTAAAGCAAAACTTTCTACTTCGGCTGGTTCTCCTGTTTCTGATCCTTCTAATTACCGTAGTCTTGCTGGGGCTCTCCAATATATTACATTAACCTGTAGCGCCCCGACCCCAGAACTATACAGTGAAGCGTTGTGCAACCGGTCATGCTACACAATCGAAGGTTACTGGGTTTACCAATCCCAGGCCAAAACTCATTGGCATGTGTGCTCGGAATGGATCATCGGCACACAACACCTCGATCATGCCATAAGCTCAGACATTGCTATCACATATAGTAGAGAGACCACGACTGCGGAACAACTGGCACATCACAGACTCTACGACACAAGAGATCATAGTTCAACTCATATATGAGAAAGATAGCAAATTACACACAAAAGGGGTCACTGACCCATCAGTACATCATGCGGAAGCGAGGTAGTTGTCTAATACAACAAGATCCAAATATATGGCCTAAGAGGCCTACAGATAAACAATCCCAGCCAGCTTGTTCCACGTTGAACCTTTACCACACGTTGATTATGCAACCTCTAGCTGCCAAGTTTTATTTAGGTTAAGATTCTCTATGATCTCATAGTCCGTTCCCAAGTCATCCATAACCGCGGACACGGCTTTTCGAAAAGATTAAACCCTATAGGGGTGTACTAATTTACCCATTGGTACCGTCCGGCTTGCCTAGTTAGCTCTCTTCCGGGGAAAGCGGGCAAGTGGGCGCGGTTAAACCTTTACCTCACGTGAGACTATCCAAGAATCATCTGTGGCGACAGGACAAGTTTACCCAGCCTATTTCAGCCCCTGCCCCCATCGCCACACCCTAACACCACACACACCCTCTTCATCGCGCCATCGTCCACCTACAACTCACACGCAAATGGAAAGCGCAAATCTAGAGGATCCTTGGATACACCCGCACAAGTTATTCAGTTAGTAAGGAGCCCATACCCCCACCAATGGCAGCACACTCGATCTTGGTTCTAGAGACAAGAACTCGCACCTAGGGGCAAGAATGAGACAACCCACCATCCCCGATGGCAACTCATCCAAGCCTTCTTAACAATTTAATTAAGCATCACATGTAACCACCATGTCCGAAACATTCCATCAACATCAACATCATGGAATTAAATCAACGGACATCTATATCATTTATCTAAGCATGGCTAAGCATAGCTAAGCATATTATACAACAATTATGGATTATCTCAGGCCAACACATCAACCCTATGGTTCATAGGAGGGGAAGCATGTGATGGTTCGGGGAAGACATGAATTGGTAGGATACTCTACTATTGACCAATAATTGACATAGAATCGAATGCAATATTCTGGTGGATAAAATAAGTTTATAAAACAGTAGGATGCTAGATGCCAAGAAGGTTAGGTTATCTCTTGCCTTGCTGATAGTACTGGTCGCGTTGTTCGTCGA
Source organism: Puccinellia tenuiflora (assembly GCA_012064385.1). Lineage (NCBI taxonomy): Eukaryota > Viridiplantae > Streptophyta > Magnoliopsida > Poales > Poaceae > Puccinellia > Puccinellia tenuiflora. The sequence goes on along the minus strand of QRDG01000165.1, from coordinate 590,231 downwards.
GGTATTGTGGTGGAACCTCGACTCCTGAATCTACCGATACACAAACAATACAGGAAACGAAATAAATAACACGAATACAAAGGTGCAGTGCACAATCATGATGAGATGGTCAAATCATGCACTGAAATCATATTGGGCATGTCCCACAAGTTAAATGGAACCCCTAAAATAAATATTGCAATTAACGGGTTAAAACTCCATAGTTAACTTAGTGAATTGCGTTATTATCCAAAATCTCCAGTACTAAAATATGGGTCCTAAATGCATGAAAATGAAATTATTAGATAGGTATTGTTCTCCGGATCATTTTGGTACTTCGTTTGCAATTTTCCAATTAACGATGAAGAAATGGCGATTTAAATGGTTATGCAATTTAGATCATTTTAACCAATTCGAAATTAACATCAAAGGAAGAATTGGTTTCTTGCTGTGAACTAAACATAGATAGATAGCAAATGCTTTGCTGATCATTTTGATATATCATTTGCAATTCTTGGATCAATATTTATCGAGTTATGATATTCCCAAAATGTGATTTAAATCTGCCATTTTAATCAATTGTTACAAACAGCACCAAATTTAATTCCACGACCCTCTAAAATAACATAAACTTGTAGTTCATTGTCTACTGAACATTTTGAGCTATTAAACACAATTTTGGATAAGTAGAACTCAAGTTATGATTTTCCCAAAATTGTTATTAATTCTGCCATTTTAGTAAATTTAAATAAACAGCAGTATAAACTATTTAGTTGATCATAGAAATGATACTAAAATATAGATATGATTTGTATGAACATTTTGACATATCATTTGTAAATTTCTGAGTTATAAAAGAAAAGATATTGAATTTACAAATTCATTTCAAAATCTGCCATTTTAGTTATTTCAACTTAACAGCAATTTAGAAACTCATTTTAACATATAAAACAGAACTAACATTTAGATGTTGTTTTCCTGAACATTTTGAGATCTTATTTGCAACTTTTGGAGCAATATTCAAATTGTTATGAATTTCTCAAATATTTATTTAAATCTGCCCTTTCTCTATTTAACAATTAAAGGCAATTTAATTTAACCAATTAATTCAACTAAGGGCAGTAACATGTAGAGTTTATTTAGCTGAGCATTTTAACATTTTATTTGCATTTTTCTGATTTGTAAAACTCTAGATATGAATTTCCAAAATTTGAATAACTCACAGATGATTTGCATTTCACATTTAAATTCAAATTCAAAAATTCATTTGCATGTGTGAGTTACATATTTGAACAGGTTATGAAATTGTGAACAATTTGGTATGTCAAATGTATTTTTCTGATCTGCCATTTAATAGATATTTCAAACACAATTTTCTGTCAAAATCTGAAATTCCCAAAATTGAAGAACTGCTGACATCGGCATGACATCATCAGCAGGGCTGCGGGAAGTTGATCACCAATTCGTCGATTTGGCTCGAAATTGGACGCGGGCGCTTGATCTAGGAGCTAGAGGAGGTGGAGAGGAGCACAGGGAGCGGCGGAATAGGACCATATGGTCGCTGGAGCACGGCCGGAAGCACGGCCGGGCGGCGGAGTACGGCGGCGTTCGGCGGCTCGAAGCTACGGGGACAGAGAGGAAGAGAGAGGTGGTCCGGGAGGACCAGTGGCTCACCAGCGAGCCGAAGCCGTGGACGGCGAGGTGAGGGGAGGACGGATGGCGGCGCTGCGGTGCTTGAACGTCGGCGGCAGAGGCGGAGAAGAATTGGTCGGCGACGGCGAACCCCGGCCTCCCGCCTCGATTCCTTTGCCGGAGAGGTAGTAAACGGCGAGGCATAGCACTTGGTGGCTTCAGCTGGCTTCGGGGCGGCCGGAGTTGATGGCACGGTGCGGCGGCCGGAGCTGGAAGAAAACGGCGGTCGGTGGGTCTAGGGTTAGGGTTTGGGGGCGAAATGGGAGAGGGGAAAAGAGAGGAGAAGGAGCACGGCGTCGTCGAGCTCTTCTCCACGCGCAGAAGGGGGGCCCGGCATCGTGGGTGCAGGGCACGGGGCATCGGCGGCATGGCGCACAGGGCTGCGACTGTGGCCACAGTGATGAAGATGATACTTTTGCAAATAACCCCTGCTCCATTTTTCCCTTTTTGATTTTATTTTTAATTGAAAGCATCAGCCTTTTCTATTTAATTGAGGCATCAAAACATTCCCAAAATTTATAAAAATATTCATGGAGGCTCAGAATAACATAAGGAAACTCACCATATTTTTGTTTTGAATTTTTGAAAGGTTTAACTTGGTTTCAAAATTCAAAGTTGATTTGCAACTATTTGAAGTCTTCATTTTTAATTAAGGCATTTAAACCTTTTTATAAAATCTGCAAAAATTCATGTAGCCTCCCCATGACATGTGTAAGCTTGAAAAATTTGGTGTTGCAAAATAAAAAAGTTTTGCATAACATTGTTCATAGGGTTTACATAAGGCAATTTTGATCAATTCCAACTATCAATTTTAATAGCCTTATAAAAGCACAAAGCAAGAATATTATTTTGCACTCTTGGAACTCCCTAGAAAAATATGGAAGCTCAGAATATTTTGTTTTGCCAATTGAGCAATTGCACTTGGGTTGGAAATTTGGGAAGGGTTTTGCTTCCCTTTAATGTTTTCCATTTGTTGCTTTGATTAAATTTAGCAATTTAATAAAGGATGCATGATGCAATGCAAAGAAAAAGTGAAAATTTGGCCCATATTTTAGGGTACCAAACTGGGGCTGTTACATAACCAGACCTGAAATTTCTTATGCCGTAAACCAAGTGTGTCTTCATATGCACGATCCTCGTGAGCCACATCTTCTACTAATCAAACGAATCCTTCGTTATCTCAAGGGCACACGAGACCTTGGTCTCATTCTTCATTCTTCTTCCATACATAATCTAGTTGCCTATTTGGATGCTGATTGGGCTGGATGCCCAGATACTCGCCGCTCTACGTCCGGTTATTGTGTATTCTTGGGTGACAATTTGGTGTCCTGGTCTTCACGTCGTCAACCGACAATATCTCGTAGCAGTGCCGAAGCTGACATGTTGGCTACGTCAATTACTCCATGAACTTCATCGTCCGCTTGACAGTGCCACCATTGTTTACTGCGACAACGTGTCTGCTGTCTACATGTCTGCAAATCCCATTCAACATCGTCGCACTAAACACATTGAGTTGGATATTCATTTTGTTCGGGACAAGGTTGCTCTTGGTGACCTACGAGTTCTACATATTCCTTCCAGTCATCAGTTTGCAGATATTTTTACAAAAGGTCTACCACATCCTTATTCATGGAGTTCAGATCCAGTCTTCACATTGGTGACGACATGTCCCCACGTTCATGTTGGGAATATGCCCTAGAGGCAATAATAAAATGGTTTATTAGCATATTCATGTTTATGATAGTAGTTTATTATCCATGCTATAATTTTATTAATTGGAAACATAATACATGTGTGGAATATAAACAAACAGGTGTCCCTAGTAAGCCTCTACCGGACTAGTTTGTTAGTTAAGAGATTGTTAGAGTTTCCTAACCATGGACTTGTTATAGTCACTTGATAACGGAGTCAATCATTGGGAGAATGATGTGATGGACAAGACCCAATAATAAAGAGTTGCAATTGATCATGTCACACAGTTTCATTGCCAACGCTTTTAGTATATGCCAAGTATAGTTTCAACGTTTTGTCGGCAGGGTCGAAATAATTCTAGAAGGTTTCGGAATGTTCCGGAGGGCCCCACCTTGGGGGCCACGAACCTAGAAGGGCCCACATGGACCGAGGGGAGGTACAGCAGCCCACTTGGGCTGGCTGCACCCCTCCCTAAAGGCCCATGCGGCTGGCCCAAGGGAAACCCTAACCCTATAAGAAAGGAGGCGCCTTGGGGGGCAAGTTTCCCCCCCTTGGCCGCCCCTATGACTTGGGGGAGGGGAAAGGGCTGCCCCCCACGCCTATATAAGGAGGAGAGAGAGGGCTGGGGCGCACCCTAGCCGCCGCCCCTCTCCTCGACCTCCTCTCTCCCGCAGTTGCTTGGCGAAGCCCTGCCGGGATCTCCACCATATCCACCACCACGCTGTCGTGCTGCTAGGATCTCACGAGCCACTTCCTCCTCACTTGCGAGATCAAGGAGAGGAAGTCTTCATCGAGCTGTACGTGTGGATACCGCAGAGGTGCTGCTCATGCGGTGCTCCATCGGATTGGATCTCGCATCGTATAATACATCTCCTCATGACTAGATGAGTCTAGTTGCGGGGATCGATAGACCAACCCCTGCATCGACAAAAGGCTTTGTTCGTTCTTCAGGGGTAAGAGATTGGATCTCATCTTCGCTACCATCGTCTAATAGATCTAGATCCGTTGGGTTTCTTCCGCTTGTTTCGTAGGAAATTTTTTGTTTTCCATGCAACGAACCCCTACAGTTCAGACCGCGGGGGCGTGTTAGAGGTCTCCACGAGATCGTGTTCGAGTCAAATACGAGAACGGGAGGTTTCCTTGTATAGTTAGATTTCTTGTAACTCAAGTTTGTAAACTGTGTATATATACTGATCAATGGAACCCATCGAGCCGTGCAATCGCAGCCCGAAACACAAACCCTCTTACACTTGGTGGCATTACAAATCTGGATGAGATCGTCATCAGTAAGCAATCTATGAGCTTCTTCATGAGAAGAATTATATGGTCCCCACACAGTTTCGGAAGGTTTCGGTCATTCAGTCGCATGTATATTCAGAATGCATCGTGCATGAAGACTGAAGCAGTTTATGCAAAATGCATTCACATATGATGGTGAAGTTCGACAAGAAAAGGTCTGGTTTGCACTTAAAAGAAAAGATAAAAAGGTCCAATTACATGCAGTGGGACCATTGTGTGCTCGTAGTGAGTAAGAACCATTTAGTTGTGCTGCATCTACATTGTTTGCTCAATGGGGGGTCAATTTAACCCCGTAACCATACCCCTGGAAGGCTTGTCGGAGCACATCCTCTATCACCGGGTAAATCATGTGGGTCACGGAAAAATGTGAATAATGTGGCTCATGGTCACCTCGTGCTGTGTTGACCAAGCATGAAACTGTTAAAACCACATCTATTAGTCTAGATCAATTACGGTAACATCTTTGGGGTTTTGCCCTTGACCAAAACGAGAGCGATATAGAGACCGAGAGAGAGAGAGGGATCGGAGAGACTACCTTCTCCTTGCGGTGCAGAGCTCAAGCTGCCGGCCATGGTGGTGGTGGCCAGCGAGGTGGGTGAGTGGAGCGAGTGTGGTGGCGGCAGTGGTGAACTTCCCGTGGCCTAGCGCTAACCCTAGATCGGATGGGTGTATCGGGTGGGGCGTGTGGCACGGCGAACCTCGTATCTCGTGCCCCGGCCCCCACCCTGTCTTTATAGCGCTGCCACAGGGGCCCACCAACCATGGATAGGGTTGGGCGCCCCCGATCAGGGCGCATTGACCATGGGTGCGGTGCGGCGTTGGAGATCATCCCAACATTCTCCCCCATGATCTCATCTTTTTCTTTTACCTTTTACTTTACTCGTTTCATCACAGATCGATACATAGTGCATGTTTCATCGTCTCAGCTCAATTGCCGATAGAATCAGACAGCTACAATATACCTCTTTGTTTTGAAACAAAATCTTTTACTTTTGGTCCTCTTATGATCCAAGAATCATAGGCTCTACCTTAAACCCATGCCGGCTAAGTGTTCCTTGAACACATTGGGTGGTAAGCCTTTCGTTAGCGGATCCGCAAGCATATCCTTTGTCCATATATGCTCGAGACTTATAATGTGATCCTGGATTTTATCCTTCACAACATAATACTTTATTTCTATTAGCTTTGTTGCAATACTCGACTTGTTGTTGTGAGCGTAAAATACTGCGGGCTGGTTGTCACAGTACATCTTTAGTGGTTTGTCAATACAATCTACCACTTTCAAGTCGGGTATAAATTTCTTTAACCATGTCGCCTGCCCCGTGGTATCATAACATGCTATAAATTCTTCATACATCGTAGATGATGCAACTATTGACTATTTGGAGCTTCTCCATGAAATAGCTCCCTCTGCGAGAGTAAAAACGTATCCAGACGTGGATTTTCTATCGTCTTTATCCCCCGCAAAGTCTGCGTCTGAATACCCTCTTATCTCTAGGGAATCAGATCTTTTGTATGTTAGCATGAGGTCCTTTGTGCCTTGCGCATAATGCAATGCATTCTTTGCCATCTTCCAGTGCTCTAAGCCTGGATTTGATTGATATCTACCCAGTACCCCGGTAACAAATGCTAAGTCAGGGCGAGTGCACACTTGTGCATACTGTAAGCTTCCAACAGCCGAAGCATATGGTACTGCTTTCATTTGATCGATCTCATATTGGTTTTTGGGACACTGAAATTTCCCAAAACTGTCACCCTTGACTATAGGAGCAGGTGTGGCATTACTCGCATGCATATCATATTTCTTTAGAACCTTTTCTAAATATGCCTTCTGCGATAGTCCTAACACTCCATTCTTTCTATCTCGGTGAATTTCTATGCCCAAAACATATGATGCTTCACCCAGATCTTTCATATCAAAATTTGAGGACAAGAACATTTTTGTCTCTATCAGTAGACTAACATCACTACTAGCAAGCAGGATATCATCCACATATAGGATTAGGAAAATATATTTCCCACTTTTAAACTTTGCATAAATGCAATTGTCCTCAACATTCTCTTTAAATCCAAATCTTTTAATTGTCTCATTAAACTTCAGATACCACTGTCTAGAGGCTTGCTTTAATCCATAAATGGATTTTTTTAGACGACATCCCATATCTTCCTCCCCTTCCATGATAAAACCCTTGGGTTGTTTCATGTAGACAATTTCTTCTAAATCTCCGTTTAGAAATGCCGTCTTTACATCCATCTGATGCAGCTCTAAATCAAAATGTGCAACTAGTGCCATTATGATTCTGAAGGAATCATTATATGAGACTGGAGAAAATGTCTAATTATAATCTATTCCTTCTCTTTGCGTAAATCCTTTTGCCACAAGACGTGCTTTGCACTTTTCTACATTCTCATTGGAGTCATACTTTATTTTGTAGACCCATTTACAGCCTACTGTTTTGGCTCCTTTAGGAATCTTTTCTAAGTCCCAAACATCATTGGAACTCATCGACCTCATCTCACTTCCAAAGCCTCCTGCCACTTCGATGAGTGAGGACTTCTCATGGCTTCTTCATATGAGGTGGGATCACCTTCCATATGAGCTATCTCTATATTATATACATAATCACTAGAAATAGCTGGCTTTCTAATTCTTTTAAACGTTCCAAGGTTTTCTGTCTCTGGTGGATTCGCTATAGTTGGCTACTGCTGCTCCCTTTCATGCTCAACAACGGGCTCAGTCGGCTCCTGAAGGACAGGTTCTGAAACTTAACCCATAGTTGTCACGTGTGGAGTTACAACAGGTGCTTCCACCACAATCTCTGGGATTGTTGGTGTAGGCACAATAGGTAGAGAGAAAAATGGCTTCTGAATGATCGGATTAGGTGCATGCACCCTCTTCTCTCAAGATCAATTTTTCGGGCTACCATGCTCCTCCCTCATCAGTTCGTCTTCTAAAACGGCTACATGCCTCGTTTCTACAAACTTTGTGTATCTATCTGGGCAGTAGACACGAAAACCTTTTGACTTTTCGGGATAGCCAATGAAGTGGCAACTGGCTGTTTTGGGATCTAACTTTGCAATATTTGGATTAAACAATTTTGCCTCAGCTGGACACCCCCACACCTTGAGGTGTTGAAGAGAGGGTACCCTTCCTGTCCACAGTTCGTACGGTGTTTTGGGCACCGACTTACTTGGCACTCTGTTGAGAATATGAACGGCGGTTTTAAGCGCCTCCATCCATAATCCCAATGGCAATGTGGAGTAACTCATCATACTGCGCACCATATCCATAAGGGTACGGTTGCGCCTTTCAGCTACTCCATTTTGCTGAGGATCGCCCGACATTGTATACTGAGCGACTATTCCAGTCTCCTGCAAAAACCTCGCAAAAGGTCTAGGGACTTGACCATATGGAGTGTGCCGACCGTAGTACTCCCCCCCACGGTCAGATCTAACTATCTTTATTCTTTTATCATGTTGATTTTCAACTTCAGCTTTGAATATCTTAAATTTATCTAATGCTTCAAACTTTTCTTTGATTGGATAAATATAACCATATCGGGAGTAATCATCTGTGAATTTTATGAACGAATCATAACCATCCACACTTTTCACTGGAAATGGTCCACAAATATCAGTGTGAATAATTTCTAGTGTCGCTGTGACGCTGTGCTTCGGTTTGCACCCTTTTTAATTTGTTTTACAAATTTTCCTTTTATGCAATCGATGCACTGCTCTATGTCTGAGAACTCTAACGGAGGAAGAATATCATTTTTAACTAGTCTTTCTATTCTCCCCCTTGAAATATGGCCCAAACAACAGTGCTATAATTTCGATGAGCCATGAGTTCTCTTTCTTTTCTTTTGTTCTTTATTCGACGCATAATCAATCTCAATCACTTTACTCACAGAACAAACATTTTCACGCAAGGATAATAATAAAGCTCATTGTGGAGGAAAGCAACCCCCACATGAATATTATTACACCAAATGGCACACTTGCCATGTCCAAAATAACATTCATACTGTCCTTTGTCCAAACGTGAAACACTAATTAAATTTCTTTATAATGAAGGAACAAATAAGACGTCTCTAAGCAAAATCATGAAACCATCAGCTAACTCCAAGGAGATGTCACCGACAGCTTCAACATTTGCTTGCACTCCATTTGCAAGTTCAGTGCATCCTTCGTTTCTTTGCGTAATCCGCATCGAATGGAACCCCATTCTTTGCCATTATGGACTTTAGGAAAGCAGGGCAGTCCTTCTTGTAGTGCCCAGGCTTCTTGCAGTGGAGGCACGTGTCTTTGTCAACTGGAAAAGACCTTTGCTAACTCTGATAGGGAGCTTTGCCATGTGGCTTTGAAGGGGAACCATTGTTGCTGTAGTTCCTCTTCTTGTTGTCCTTTACATAGTTGATAGATCCACCATGTGAAGCTTTCAGTCTGTCCTCTTCTTGGACACACATGGCTATAGTCTTTTCTATGTCCCACTTTTCAGGGGACATGTTGTAGTTGACAACGAAGGTGTCAAACTCCTTTGGCAGTGAAGCCATGATGAGGTGAACAAGAAGAGCAGGCTTGAGCTCTAGATCAGCATCCATGGGCTTAAGCTTAGCTGCCATGTTGCTCATCCTCAGGATATGCTCCCTTATGCCATGTCCACCTCCTGTGTACTTTTCTGTCACTAGCTGCTTCAGCAACTCGGTAGCATATGTCTTTGAAGAACCAGTGAACTGGTTCTTTACCTTTTCAAGGAACTCCCCGACGGAAGCACACTCTGCAATTGAGCCCACAATAGCGTTCTCAATTGTGTTCTTTAAGAAGGCCATGCACTTCTTGTTGGCTGAAAGCCACTTTTGCTTGCTGAGGGAATAAGACATGTCCAAAGGAGCATAGTCCCTCTTCTTTTTCTCCCAACCATCATCAGAATCTTTTGCCTCTCTTTCAGGCTCTTTTGGCATGACTGGCTGTGGGGTTTCCACAACCCAGTCCACCTCGGCACATACAAATGCCAGATCAACTTTCTTTCTCCACTCGGAGTAGTTGTCACCTCGGAGGGTAGGGACATCTTTGAAGCAGCTCATCAAGAGATACCCTCCTGAAATAATCACAATGAGGTGAGAACTTTACAACAATTACATGAAATAATCCAATGTTGGTCAAAACTATAACATGCAACTGTTTATGCAATTAAAACTATATCACCGTTGGGCAGAAATAGAAATAAATGCATATGACAAAACAATAATAAATCATAATTATGTCATTAATAATGTTGGTTATAAAAATAACATAATTATAATTATTATAACAATCTTTTAAACATGCTCTTTTTAATTATCACTTTTAAATTCTATTAACTTTTGAATTAAAAAGAACACATTTGAAGCGGAAACTATGAATGAAATTCCATCTTTATTCTTTTTCAGAAGCATTTCTTTTACTTTTCTGTTTCCTAAACAAGAATTTCATTGGATAATTTTCCTAAACAAGGATTAAATTTGCCTAAAAAATTAGACAAAAACAGCTCCTGAAAAATAAAAAAAACAGAGAAAAAACTCTGATTAAAAACGCCCGACCCATACCACGGTATCTCACTTTCGGCCCACGGCCCATTTCACTACGCGCAGCGCGCGTGGTGCGCAGCGAGCCACAGCGGCCCACAACCTCTGTACTTTCGGCCCATTGGTTTGTGGATGAGCTAGGGTTTAGCTCCTGGCCGTCGGATGGAGATCCGACGGCTCTCCGCGCCCTTCGCGAGATCAAAACGACCGGCCAGCGCGGGTGAGGAGGAAACCCTAGATCATTTCCCCCTCACCCGCCACTCTCCTGTTCCCCGATCTGCTTAGGGTTAGGGTTCCGGCACGCCGTCGGCGAGCCGGCGACGGCGAACAACGGTGACCTGGAGACGACGATGGAGGCCACCGCACTGTTCCAGCCCCCCTTTTATCCCTTTCTTTTCCTCTCCCCTCCGATGCAAACACCGACGAGGAGATGGTGGTTGCGCCATTGCCTTCCCCTTCGCCGGTGGCGAGTCCGCCTTGCGGTGAGCGCGCTGCTGTCGAAAGGTTTGGCTCTGGCGTCCTATTCCCCGAGGGGTTCATCTTTTCTTTGCCCCCGAGGGGGTGTGTTCTTCATCTTGATGCCTCGGCTTGCCGATGTGCATGAAGATTGAGAGGAACTGGCGCGGCCAAGACGGCGGCGCACTTTGCCGGCGACCCTGAGGCCCTCCGGTAAGTTTTCTTTTCCCTTCTCTTCTGGATTAGGGTTTCGGGGAGGGGATCTTTTTCGATTTGATTTCTTTCTTCTTCTGTTTCTTTGCTACCGAAGAGATCTAGATGCTAGAACAGCTCTGATACCAATGTTAAAACCACATCTACTAGTCTAGATCAATTACGGTAACATCTTTGGGGGTTTGCCCTTGACCAAAACAAGAGAGAGAGATAGAGACTGAGAGAGAGAGGGATCGGAGAGACTACCTTCTCCTTGCGGTGCAGAGCTCGAGCTACCGGCCATGGTGGTGGTGGCCAGCGAGGTGGGTGAGTGGAGCGAGTGTGGTGGCGGCGGTGGTGAACTTCCCGTGGCCTAGCGCTAACCCTAGATCGGATGGGTGTATCGGGTGGGTCGTGTGGCACGGCGAACCTCGTATCTAGTGCCCCGACCCCCACCCTGTCTTTATAGCGCTGCCACAGGGGCCCACCAACCATGGATAGGGTTGGGCGCCTCCGATCAGGGCGCATTGACCATGGGTGCGGTGCGGCCGTTGGACCGCACCGTTGGAGATGGTCCCAACAGAAACACCTTATGAGCATCCATGGTGGTAGTTGTTTCTGGCTTCATGTCATGGCGGCCAACTGTGCTTTTGGTCGGCGTGCACACCTTCACGCCAGAGATGCGAGCCAGCGTTTGCGTCGTAGCCTCCATCCGCCGCTTGAAGGAATCCTCGCGGCGCTCGTGCACGACCTGCTCCGCGGGCGCCCAGGAAGCCTTCATGTGAGCGATACGAGCCAAGGTCACGTCCGTCAACTTCGAGCGCTCTGCGATATCCTTCATCCGCTCAAGCGACTGGGTGTCCTGGCTGAGAAGATCCGCGCTCGTCATATTAGAAGGGCGCCATGAGGCAGTAGTCACTAGTGGGGACGAGACCTTTTGTCCCGGCCCTTTTACCAGCCGGGACAAATGCCGTCGACCTGGCCGCCGCGGAGGGCACCTCCTTTAGTCGCGGTCCGTATAACGGGCCGCGACTAATGATTCTCTGCCGCGGCAGAGAATTTAAGCACTTTCTGTGCCGTGGCAGAGAATTCATTTTGTTTTAATTTATTTATTTCTTTTCTTCATTTCAAAATAGTTTTCGTATATTTCTACGCTACCACATACCGTACACGTTCATGCATACATGAGATAACTTGTCTTACGATCGAGCATACAAATATATACAACTTTGATAGTTACATGGAGATCACAATTACCGGGACTAAGCCCTGTCTATTCGATTACACGGCCGGGGATCGTCGGTTGCGCCTATTATTCACACTAAATTCTCTGGCATCGTCTACCATCTCTTTCATAAAAAATCCTGCCAGTTGCTCTGCAATTCCTAGTACGCATTGCTCTGGTAGGAGCCGATCCCGCATTCTCTCGAACTATATAAGAAAAGGAGATCAATATGAACATCAATCATGATAACGAAAAGTGAGGTTAATAAAATAATGTTGTGAATTTATTGCTTACGTCGACTCTATAATCTTTGTGCTCAGTCATAAAAGTGCGAATGAACTCGCAAACGTAGTATCCACATAGATGCGTCCCCGGTGGCTACCTCGCGCACTTTACGAGAATAGAATTCAATCAAAATAATAATCTAGCATCATGACTATATTGAAACTAGAAGTAAAGTGATGCGTGGACATATCTCGTACTACTTACTGAGACCGGAGTAAACGTCAGCTTCTCACTAAAGGAACCCGTCACCACTCTCTTGAACAGGTTCCAAACCCTGACCGGCAAAGAAAATGAATTAATGAATGAGTTAATTCATTACCTGATATCTCATGAAATCAACGAACGAGACCGATATAGCGCGAATATTACCTCTGGAGCTTGTCCTGCATGTTGCGGAACTCTTCCAGGTTTCTTTTTAATGGGTCCATGACTTCAACTATTCCCTTATCAACTTGAATGTCTAGCAGAATCCAGTGGAAGCTGCACATGTTTATGTATACGTCAGTAACACTCATCAATTACACTTAACATCGAGTAAGCAAAAGTGAATGTGTACAACAGAATAAGATCCTCACTTGAAGTTGTAAGGAAACAGTATGTGGTCACAGAAATTTTGCTCCGTTAGAAACCTTAGAAGGTTTTCCGCCGTCTCGTCGGGTTTCGTCATTAGCGTACCTATATGTACTTTATCTGGGTCAATGAACCCAACATTATAGATCTTTCTTTTAGAATCCTGCATCTTCATTCTGCATAATAGAGTACAAAAGGATATAATGAGGATAATTACATGCAATGAACTCAACAACTGAAAAACTGAACAACTTATATGTAGGCAATGAATTCAACAACTTACAGACAATAGCAACTCATGAGAGATTTGTCGAGGGCGTCCAAATTGAATAATTGGAAGAGTTCTGAAAAGTCAACATGGACCTCTTCAGCTCAGAAGAAGTACTCTGCTGGGACTTTCTCCACGATCATTGTTCTGTCCCGCTTTACCACTATCAAGTACCATTCATGCAAATTCCGCATGTGTGTTGGCAGTTATTTCAACTTCTCTTTGCTGACCAAAGGCTTCTCTGGGACATATGTAGGGACTACATCAGCCATGGGTAACTTGTCGTCTTGGGAACCTAGCAGTTCAGCAACACTCACACCCATAGCGGCCGCCAACTTCGCAGCTTCTTCCATATCCTGCTGCAGCACCGGGGGAACGTCTTCGGATAACACCTTGAGGGGTGGGATCGATTGTTTGGCCTGTTCTCCGAGCTGGGGAACGTCCCTTTTTTCCCCCTTGCACTTTTACTTAATTTGCTCTTCTCCGCTTCCTTCTGAAGTGTGCGCAGATAGTCATCTGGCTTACGGTGCAACTCATATTGCGATTTTGTGCTCAGAAAATCAAGTGCATATGCTTTTTTGCTTCTCGGTGTATACCGGGGTGGGGTCGGGTTTCTTCTTTACAAAATGCTCATCTATTTCGGCATTCATGGTCGCTGTGGTTTCCTCGTAAGTACGATCGTAAGCTCTGATGGGAAGATTCTTATGAGGTACTCTTGGGAGGGGCGACAATTGTCATTTTGGGCTGCTGCGCGACGGAGCACGCTTCCTCTTATTGTCCTTAGCGGGCAAAGGCGGCGGCGAAGACGGCCGACCCAAGTCCGACGGCGGAGATCGATATGGACTCGCACTGTAGTGGTCGTAGTCTTGGGGTAGGCTTCTTGTAGGTGATGGTGACCTGCGACGACTCGGAGGCGGTGTTGGCCTTGGCGCCGAGCCTGGAAGCTTGATGTTTTTCTTGTCCCATAGAATGATACCACCCAGTACTTCTCCGAGTGTCCTCTCACCTTCAGGTCCAGGGATGTCAAGCTCCATTGAGTCAAACCCCATTATGATTTCATCCACCCCGACTTTAGCATAGCCAGCTGGAATCTCACGTCCATGCCAGCGTGCCTCAGGTGGACAAGGTAAAGCACATCCGACTGCCACCTTTAGGGATATGTTCTTCACCTTCTGATGGAGCTGACAAGATATCTGCTCCTTGATTCCATCCACGGGGTAGCCGAGACCGCCATCTATCATCCGTGCACCATCAGACGGGACCTCCAATTCAGCCACGCTGCTTCTCCACAGAGATGGGCCGGCGGTAATATTGAGTGCAGGATCTTGCAGGCGCTCTGCTCTAAGTTCGTCAATCTGCTGCTGCTGGTTGTCAATTCTTGCTAGCAACTGGTTGAACCTGTCTCCCTCCTCCTCCTCCTCCCGTCGCTTCTTTGCTCTCGATCTTCTATAAGTATCTTTGTCTTTCGGAAACCCAATCTCCCAGGGATAACTAGGGCCAAGGCCTCATGTTCGTCCTCCGTGTTCGGCATTCCCTAGCACCTTTGTCAGCAAGTCTTTCACTACAAGAAATATGCTCGTTAACGACCCTCCATTTTGGTCACTAGAAGGTCATTATTTTTCATTTATGACCAAAAACCAATAGTCACATACCGAGCGTCTTAAATGAACCATAATGACTTTTTTAGTGGATTGGTCATAACCGTTTATGACAAAATCAAAGGGTCATAATTCTATGACCAATTGTTTTGGTCATTGGCTGTCTGATCAGTACACGTCACATCCTACGTGGCCAATCCTACGTGGCAAAATCATGACCAAATTAGAAGGTCATATATTAGAATCAGCCCAGTCCAATTCGTTGCTTTACATGGGCTGAGCCCAATAAATCAGCCTAGCTATTATTTATTTTTCATGTCAATTTTGGTCAGCTACATGGGCCAAGCCCAACACTTCAGCATTTTTATTTCTGGGCCGTGTCTTTTTGGCTCAAAATATTCGAATATGCTTTTTTTCAAAAGGTCGGCCCACTAGTCAGATGGGTCCTGGCAAGGGGGTCCTAGCTGTCAGGATCAGATTATTCCGATTTCAATTTTCAATAAATAAATAACCAATATTTAAATCAGAACAGACAGAAAACAGAAGCAAAACTTCAATATCAATCATCTTATAATTTGGAACAGAGGGAGTAGTTCACATCAGGTTTACAAGCAAACCAGCAATTTCGCAATATTTGAAGTAAACCAGCAATATTACAAATAATGAATGTACACAGCAACAAAACAATCGAGCATTTCACAACCATCTCGCATAAATTACACTATATCACAGCCAGATTGTCTTCTTCGGACTAGCTCACCATCACCCCCATGCTTATGGCACATCTGATTATACAGGATGGGACTGACATACATGTCAGTGGCTAAACAGACAAGAAAGAAACTACCAATTACCAATTTAAAGATGCAAGCAAGTATAACCTAGTAACCAGAGTGAACAACATCAAATACAGTAATTAATTGCTTTAGAAATTAGATCATACTATATACAGCAGAATTATGAGACAGATAGCTAGAAAAGTTGATCCCAACAATGTCAGATAAACAAAACGATATAGCAATGGCACATCACAGGACCAGTAGATTAACCACAGTACACAAGTTCAGAGAAGCACCCCACGATAATAAACATATGTGCTAACTAACAAGGATGTATAAGTACAAGCTATAAGGAGCAAATGCAAATAAATGCAAGTAGTTTACTGAAACAAACCTGGATCGATGATGTTAAGACAGCACAACCGGTAGTTCACTCTGCAGGCAGTTACAAAGTGAATTAGTACTGTTTAACACAAATGGTGTTATGATTCAAGCAATGCAAAATTGTTCAAAAGGGATGAAATTATCATAATTTCATGATAAAACTAGCAAATATATTTGTCCTCAACAGATAGCTAGTTCATAGTTGGTTACACAACTTGATTACTTCATCTAAAGCTATAAAAACTTCCTTCAGTCATAATAATAGGATGTCTCATACCAAATTACCACAAGAACATGAATTACTGGTATAAGATGGTGATGTCTAAATCAATGAACACTGGGCACTCGTAGAAACAGCAAACAGAACTATTGCCTACAATGGCACGTATTTTTAATTGACAAGTGCAAAATTTCGGGGCAACTGACTAGTTACAGGCTTGAAAGAATGCATAGTCTGCATATAGTTGATGTGACATATCATACAACTTGCGCAATAGTTTATCGACACCCCAAAGGAGGCATTACAAATTTCTCAAAGAATGTTGTCAAAGGGATTAACCTCGCAGCAAGAACTTAACCTGAATAAACTACCACTGTACCACCATCCATTCAACCGACAGGATTTATCAGATACACAGACAAACATCACCTGAACGAGACCAATAGAGGATACTATAGTAGGAGCAGGATACCTGTTGATGATGCCGTCGACGATGATCTGTGTTGGGTTGGTGTCGGTGAGTAGGTGGATATTGTATTACCAAAACTTGAACACTAAGAGGCGGCGGAGGAAGAACTTGAACTCGTCGATGCCGCGGGTGGGAAGCAGCTTGGGCCGGCGCCGCCAGCGAGGTTCGTAGCTCGGGGACGTGGAAGACGACGCTAGCAGCACGTCCGGCCTTCAGATCTGGCCAGTCCACGGCCTGCTTGTCGTGGGGCGACCTCGGGAAGATGACAACCCCGACCTGCAGCGCGAGGTGGATGACGGGCTCTGAGGCTAGCGTCGACGCCGTCGCCGTCCTGGTGGCCGATGACCCGTGGACGGTGCGTAGCGCCACCACTGCAAACCCTAGACAGGCCACACGCACACCGCGGTCCGGCCAGCTCGACGGAGCGCCGCGCATCGAAGCGCAGATGAACGCGCCGGCGAGCAAGCCAGCCGCGATGTCGTGGCTCCTGGGCGGCGGCGCGTCTCTCGTCGGCACAGCAGGGGCGGCGGCGCTTGATCTGGTTCGGGAGGTCGAACAGGAGGGGATGGGGGCGGAAGAGAGGTGGTGCCATCGGTACAGAGGAGCGGCGGCCGGGGCTGGGGAGGAGGAGCGGCGTCGGAGGGGGCCTGCTATCGAGGTGAGGAGAGGGGCGGCGGCGTCGATCTGAATCTAGGAGAGGGAGAGGGAGAGGGAGGGGGATCGAATGAGGATTTGGTCTTGCGTCGTGGTCGCTCGCTGAGATGGCCGGATTCGGATCCTGGGCAAATGAACGGTTCAGATCGGGTCCAGGTCAGCGATCCGCGGGAGGCAGCTTACTGATATCTCATTGGCCGAATTCTTTCCCATGGTCCACCTTTTTCACGGCATTTTAAAATAAGCGTAAAAAATTCAAAAAAAGATAAAAATGTAAAACCTGTGCGTTGTGTCATTATTTGTCACCTAGTTCTCAGTTATAATAACAAACTTATAATATGGCAATTATTTTCGAACGTGTTATCATAAATGAGCTAACACCTTCGAAGATTTATACCTTTCAATCAAAAAAATGAAAAACGTTCATATTGTATCATTTTATATGACATATTATCAATATAAAATTATAAACTTGGAATAATGCAAATATTTTGAAAATTTGTTCTTATAAACGAGGTATCATGTATGAAGATCAATAGATTCATAACTTTCAAGACAAATGATAAATGTTATGGCCATATCCATAGTATTTTTTGTTCAAATGATCTCATACTATACACAATTGTGCACATTGGAATGGCGAACAAGTTTGCTGAAGAGAATTTTCATTTTATTTGTACAAAAAAATCATTTTCAAATTCCTGAATATCAAAATTAGTTTGTTTTGTGAAGCACCTACCAAATATTTTATGGCTAGATTCATGGCATAGTTTGTTCAATTGATCCCATATTGCGCACATGGGTGTATCTTGTAATGGAGAACAATGTTGCCGAAGAAAGTTTTCATTTTCGTTACACAAAAAAATCATTTTTCATTTATCGAGTACAAAAATGGGTTGTTTTGTGAAGCACCTAACAAAACTATGTGGACAATTTGAACCACACCAATTTTTTAAAATATTATACCATATTTTATGTACAAATGACCAAATGTTTGTGTGTCAAGAGGTTTTCATATACCTCTCATCAAAAAGACTAACTTCTGCCGATTTAGTTGGAACCGGATAAAATTTGAACTACAGCTATGTCGTAGTTTGCTCATGATTTTTGAAAAACTAGTTTTTAGGTACATAAACATCTATTTTATCATAGATATACCAACAGTTTTGTAATATTCAACTTCTCACTAAGAACTGTTGTGTCGTCAATTTTGAGCGTATTTCGAAATCGGCATAGAGAATTCAAACAAAATTGAAATATTATAAATCCTTCGTAATGTGTCACTATATGTGACCTAGTTTTGATGAAAAATAATAAACTAAGAATACAACAAATATTGTGAAAAAGTGTTCTCACAATGAGCTATCACATACGAAGATTTATAGCTTTCAGGCCAAATAACGAATGTTATGCCTAGATTCATGGCATAGTTTGTTCAAATGACCCCATATTGTGCACATGGGTGTATATTGTAATGGAGAACAATGTTGCCGAAGAAATTTTTCATTTTCGTCATAAAAAAAATAATTTTTCATTTTTCGTGCACAAAAAATGGGTCGTTTTGTGAAGCACCTACCAAAACTATGTGGACAATTTGAACCACACCAATTTTTTAAAATATTATACCATATTTTATGTACAAATAACCAAATGTTTGTGTGTCAAGAGGTTTTCATATAGCTCTCGTCAAAAAGACAAACTTCTGCCGATTTAGTTGGAACCGGGTAAAACTTAAACTACAACTGCTTCATAGTTTGCTCATGCTTTTCTGAAAAAAATCATTTTAGGTACATAACGATACTTTATAAGATATATATAAATAGTTTCGCAATATTCAACGTCTCACTAAGAACGACCATGTCGTCAATTTTGAGCGCGTTTTGAAATCGGCATAAAGAATAAAAAGAAAATCAAAATATTAAAAATACTTCGCAATGTGTCACTATACGTGACCTATTTTCCAGGAAAAATAATAAACTTGGAATACAAGAAATATCGTGAAAAAGTGTTCTCATAAATGGACTATCATGTACGAAGATTCATAGTTTTCGGGCCAAATAACGAAAGTTATGACTAGATTCGTGGCATAGTTTGTTCAAATGATCCCATATTGTGCACATGGGTGCACCCTGTAATGGAGAACAATGTTTCCGAAGAAAGTTTTCATTTTCATTACACAAAAAAATCATTTTTTATTTTTCGAGTGCAAAAAATGGGTTGTTTTGTGAAGCAACTACCAAAAAATATGTTGAAAATTTGAATCACATCAATTTTTAAAAATATTAGACCATATTTTATGTATAAATAACCAAATGGTTGTGTGTAAAGAAGTTTTCATCTACCTCTCATAAAAAGACAAACTTCTGTCGATTCATTTGGAACCTGGTAAAATTTGAACTACACCTACTTCGTAGTTTGCTCGTGATTTTTTGAAAAAATCATTTTTAGATACACAAGTATCTATTTTATTATATATACATGAAGATTTTTCCAATAATCAACCCGTAACTACGAGCGGTCGTGTTGTCAATTTTGACTGTATTTTGAAATATAAAGAATTAAAAAATTCAAATAAATGAAAATCCTTCACAATGTGTCATTATACGTGACCTATTATATCATTATATGTGACCTATTATATCATTGCATCATGCATGTTTCATATTATATCATAAGCATTACATCATTCAAAAAAATTCATTCTAGTCGACTTGCATTTTTTAAAGACAAAAACCCAAAAGCCTACTTCAAAATCCCCTAAATTCCTTATTAAAGAAAGAAATGCTCATGGGAAATATTGTATTTTATATTTGTGAAAATTGGTTCCAAATGGTCTATAATGACTAGGAACAATTTTGCAAAATTGATTTCGGTCGATTTGGAGGTCAAATTCAATTCCTATAAATGAAAACAGAAAAAAAAGTGCCGATCCAACCCAACCCAACCCAGCTAGCTACTAGCACGCGGACCAGTTTGCAGGCCGAATTTCAGCCCATTCAGTCCGCACACCGGCCCGTAGATGGAGGAACGGAGGCCTCTTTTCATCGAAGCCCAGGTAAGCAACATAATAGGTGTTTAATAAGTCCGAGTGCTGTTGCGTGACATTAACGAAGTGTTGCCCTAGTGGCTAGGTCATCCCGTGGTGAGTTGGAGGTCATGGGGTCGAATCCCATGTTTCTCCTTTTTACGTGTTTATTCCCACAAATGCCGAAGTGATAGAACCTGGTTTGGCAAACGCTGGTAGGCCCCACACGTCAGGTGAGTTGGTTGCGGGACCACGTCTGAGGGCTGAGTAGGGACACGCAAAGCGAGCGGAGATTTCGTGCTCCAGATCCCATAATTTTGAAAAAAATTAAAAACATATTTAGAAATTTCAAAAAAATCTGAAAAAAATCATGCATGTTATCAATGATTATACTCTAGCCGTGCAAATTTTCAATGCAAAATAATTTGTGATTTAAGCTACACAAAAATGACAAATGTTCAGATCTGAGTATAGCGAACAGTGTAAAGTTTCAAATCTCCAATTTTTGTTATTTTTGTGTAGCTCAAACCTCCAAGTATTTTGCATTGAAAATTTTCACGGTTGTAGTATATATCATGGACAACTTGCATGATTTATTTCAGATTTTTTTGAAACTTTTAAATATGTTTTTTGAATTTTTCAAAATTGTGTGATCACTAGAACTCGGGAGTCAAAGTAACTTTCCGCACGCAAGCGAAAATGACACCTAAGTACTGACATGTAGGCAAGACTGCTGAGTTGACAGTCAACAAATACAAATGACCCTATAAATTGGTCGTAATTGACTAGAAAAAAGTTCGTAGGCTAGTGTCGTCCGAATTATGACAAATTCATGAAATGAGGTTATGACCTTTCTGAGAAATTTGGTCGTTATATTTTTGGATTTGGACCCTCCAAAACAGATTACGACCAAGTGATTAAAATTGGTCATAAATCTATGACCAATTTTTCCATAGTCATTATCGGAAAGTCATAAACGAGCATATTTCTTGTAGTGTTTCTCTCTATCGGGACGGAACTTTGTTTTCCCCTCTTTAATTTCTTTCACCACTTTTAGCCATGTGTCCCTGGGTATCTTAATCCCGTCACTGCAAACAAGGTCCCCTGTCTCATCGTCATACTCACTCCCATGCGCAAGGAACCAATTTCTTTCCCTCAATTCCCATTCATCGCGAATTGGTTCTGGAATGATCCCTTTAGCAATTAGCGCTTCCTCTTTTTTATCCCACTTTAGCATGGCAGTCACGTAGCCCCCTGTCCCGAGGTGATGGTGATATTTTTTTTCGCAGGATTTGTCTTGTTTCATTTTCACTTTTCCGTAGCATCTTCTGACTGCTTGTACTTCACAAATTCATCCCAGTAAGCCCTCTACTTCGCTAGATAGCCTTCGAATTTTGGAGCAATATTTTTCTTCTGATACTCTTGACATAATGTTTTCTTCCACTGCCGGAATGGTTCGGCCATCTTCTTAAGAGTAAACTCCTTGACTCTGTCCCTCAATGCAGTTGTGCCGTCCTCTTCCTCACATTCTGAGAAGGTGAAATGTGCCATGAGGTCATTCCAAAGACCATCTTTATACCTTTCAGCGACATACTCATTATCTTCCACCCCTTTGGGCTTTTGCCACTCTCAAACGGTGATCGGGACGCGATCCTTAACCATAACTCCGCATTGTTTTACAAATTTCTTTGCAACCTTTATGGGTTCCAACGGTTCGCCCAGTGGTGATATCTTTGTAATTGTAAAATGCGCAGATGGGGCCAACTTTTTGGTCGGGCCTCGTTTGGAATATTTGCTCGATGTGGAGGCCTAAGAGAAGAAACATTCGTCATTTCATATATATACAACTCAATTAATGCATCTACTGATCATCGGACTTCATATATATACCTCACCGGACTTTGTTAAGGGTCCATCATCGGAGCCGTCGCCTACTCCATCATGAGAGCTGTCGGCTTCCCCCTCATTTCGGTCGACCTCTTCACCCTCACCGGATGGGTTCAGATACATCAAGGGAGATTCGGGTGGATCTGCACCGGGGGCGTTGTGGATTATGTCCTCGAGAATTTCTTCTTGTGTTAGGTCTCTGCGCATTGGACTAGGTGAATCCATAGTTTCTGCAAAATGCACACAATATCATTATCGCATACAATATTGCTACTAGTACATAAAATACATCACGAATAATATCACAAATACATCTAGAATAATCCAGTTACATAGCTCGGTTCCATTATTTTTTAAACCAAATACATCATGAATAATATCACTAATACATCTCCCATGCATGAACCTCTCAAACTAACTTCGACCGGTTCCTGAGCCGCGGGGTGTTGAGCCGCCGGCGCTGCGCATCCAAAGAGAAGGAACCCTCACAGGGTCATAGCTCACATGATAAGGAACCCTCTGAAAAAACGACCAGCTATTGCTATAATGCCTATCCAATAGATACATGTAGCGACGGACGTGCTCGTCCTCCTCCCTGATACGGCGACGGACCACCTCCTCGGAGGTCGGCTCCCTCTGCACCGAGCATGGTCCACGCGACTGCCACCAAAGAAGATCCGGGTCGACGACATCACCCGGATTCCTCACCAAGCTGCGCGTCCCGGAAGGTAGCACCTCCCAGTGCCAGCCCGGCGGAGCCCAGTCCCGCATATCGCCCCTCTGGTCCAACAGGGACATCGTCGCCGAGAACAATAAACTAAAAACACCTAAGTCAAAATTTCTATTTCTACATTAAAAAAGTAATACCAATTTAACTTAGCAAAATTTCTAAAGTACCAATTTAACTTAGCAAAATTTGTATTTCTACACTAAAAATGTAATACCAATTTAACTTAGCAAAATTTCTAAAGTACCAATTTAACTTAGAAAAATTTCTATTTCTACACTAAAAAAGTAATACCAATTTAACTTAAGAAAATTTCTATTTCTACACTAACAAAGTAATACCAATTTAACTTAGCAAAATTTCTATTTCTACACTAAAAAAGTAATACCAATTTAACTTAGCAAAATTTCTATTTCTACAGTAAAAAAGTAATACCAATTTAACTTAGCAAAATTTCTATTTCTACACTAAAAAGTAATACCAATTTAACTTAGCAAAATTTCTATTTCTACACTAAAAAAGTAATACCAATTTAACTTAGCAAAATTTCTATTTCTACACTAAAAAAGTAATACCAATTTAACTTAGCAAAATTTCTATTTCTACACTAAAAAAAGTAATACCAATTTAACTTAGCAAAATTTCTAAAGTACCAATTCAAAATTTCTATAATTATACTAACCTAAATCTAAAAATCAACCTAACTAATCTAAAATTTAACCTAAAATTAAACTACCCTAAAAATCTACATAATTAACTGATCTAAAATTAAACTAACCTAAAAATCAATACCAAAAAAAACTAACCTAAATACGGTGGAGGACGTACGGCGGGCTCGGGCGGTGGCGGCGGGCGGTGGCGGGCGCGGAGGACCGCGGGCTCGGGCGGCGGAGGAGGCGACGGCGGCGGGCACGGAGGAGGGCGAAGGCGGCGGAGGAGGCGACTGCGGCGGCGGCGCGAGGCGACGGTGGCGTGGAAAAATTGGGCAGCCTGGCGGTGCTCTGTTTTCCAAATGGCCTCCGGTGTCGCGGTCTGAGCCACGCACTGGGAGACGACTAGCTTTATATATGCCCCCCCTTTAGTCGCAGGTTGAGGCTCCGGCCGGGACAAAAGGGGGCTCTTTAGTCGCGGGTTTAGCCACACCCCGCGACTAAAGGGGGGAGGGGGGCGGGGCGGTTTCAGATCCCGCGCGCACCACAAGCTTTAGTCGCGGCTGTTGGTACGGGCCGCGACTAATAGGCCCGAAATTGCGCGCGCACTGTTTTCTCAGTTTTTTCAAATCTGGCATAATTTCAAAACATTTGAGTATTTGAATGAATTTGAGAAAAATTTCAACATGACAAGTGCCTGAATTTGAATAAGTAATCCAAATCCATTTTCCGTTTTATAAAATAATTATTGTAACTCTACAAACTATTAACAATTTTGCCTATTTCAATTAAAAAATGGATTAACTAATATTTTTTTTGCACATTTTTGAATCTTGGAGCCAATGACAACAGTGGATCATTTGATAATAACTAGTTCATCGACCGAATACAAATCATTTGTCCTTACCAATGACAACAGTACGGAATGACAACAGTGGATCATTTGTCCTAACAATCTTAGTCATACTCCTGCCTAGGCCTATAATACTCGTCCTCGTAATCGTCGTCGTCGTCGCTGTCATTGGACGGCGCTCGTGGCTCCAACCTCGACGGGTGAGCACGCCTGGACTGGATGTGAGGGTAGCGCGAGCGGGGGTTATCGCCGGCCGTGATGTAGTCCATGATGCTCTGGAGAGTCCGGCCACCCCATCACAGCCGACAGCCGGCCTTGTTGAAGTTCAAAGGAGGCGGGCCGTCCTCCTCATACCTGGCGAGCGCCCTCTCACGCCGATTGATGAAGAAGGCATCCCAAGTCGGGCGGTAGTCGGGATGCCAGCGGGGATCCATCCGCTGCTCCGGCGTGAGCTCGAGGTAGTAGTGGTTCATGATGGCCGCCCGGCGCGCCACACCTTGAGGGACAGGAGGGACCGGCACGCCTCCGGCACGCCTCCGGCACTCAGCCACCAGTCGGCGGGGACGCGGTAGCCGGGCATGCAGGGGTAGTTCGAGGCGCAAAGCGCCTCCGCCTCAGGGTAGGTTAGAGTGGGTACGGTGGAAGCCATGGGAGAGTTCAGAGGTTGCAGATATGAATTTAGATATGATATGGCAATGGCGGCCAAGCCTACATATAAATAGTGAGAAATGGCGGGAAGACGAAGGCGGGAAGCGGTGGAAAGTGCCGGAAGAAGCACACAGATCGTGTGTTTCCTTCGAGCGCTTCTGAGCATTGGATCAGAGGTGTGTTTCGTTTGAGCGCTTGTGAGCTGTTGGATCGTATGCACACGGATCGTGTGTTTCCTTCGAGCGCTTGTGAGCTGTTGGATCAGAGGTGTGTTTCCTTCTAGCGCTTGTGAGCCGTTGGATCAGAGGTGTGTTTTTTCAATGCTCCTTTAGTCCCGATTCCAGCTACCAACCGGGACTAAAAAGGCGAAGAGTTGCCCTATATAAGTACCCACCATGAGGAGGAAGAGGAAGAACAAGAGCACGACAACAGCAGAAATCCTTCAGTTCATCGACCGAATACAAATCATTTGGATTCCCTGCATACGTCCTACGGTGCATTTGACATGCGGGCACTCTCTAGCCACCGTAGGACTGTATGCAGGTGAAACCGAGTGTTTTGTTCTATCTAGAAATCTTTCAGTTCATCGACCGAATACAAATCATTCGGATTCCCTGCATACGTCCTACGGTGCATTTGATATGCGGGCACTCTCTAGCCACCGTAGGACTGTATGCAGGTGAAACCGTGTGTTTTGTTCTATCTAGAAATCTTTCTATTCATCGACCGAATACAAATCATTCGGATTCCCTGCATACATCCCGACGGTGGATATAGTCAAAACATACGGTTTGTATTCACATATAGCCATTATTACACATCACCAACATCCCTATCTAGTGTTGTGGTTTTCTTCTGCGCCATAGCCATGGAGAATCTTCATCATTTAACAGGATGCATGGGTCAGTTTTCACAGTGAAGGGCGGAATTTCATGAAACTTATTATAATCTTCTGACATGTCTGTCTTGTCATCCACTCCCACAATGTTTCTTTTCCCTGAAAGAACTATGTGGCGCTTTGGCTCATCGGATGATGTATTCTTTTGCTGATTTCTTTTTCTCGATTTGGTAGACATGTCCTTCACATAGAAAACCTGAGCCACATCGTTGGCTAGGACGAATGGTTCATCCATGTATGCAAGATTTTTGAGATCCACTGTTGTCATGCCGTACTTTTGGTCTACATGTACCCCGCCTCCTGTCAGCTTGACCCATTTGCACCGAAACAAAGGGACCTTAAAAGTAGGTCCATAGTCAAGGTCCCATATCTCCTCTATATACCCATAATATGTGTCCTTCTGCCCATTGTCGTCTGTTGCATCAAAGCGGACACCACTGCTCTGGTTGGTGCTCTTTTTATCTTGAGAGATCGTGTAAAATGTATTCCCATTTATGTCGTACCCTTAGAAAGTACATATAGTCGAAGATGGTAACCTGGCCAACAAGTACAGCTGATCTCCAACAGTGGTGTTATTCATGAGATGTGTCTGCAACCAACTGCCGAAAGTCGCCTCGTGTTCCCCTTTAATCCAGGAGTCAGGCTTCCCCGGGTTTTCGGCGCGTAGAATATTCTTGTGTTTCTCGATATACGGAGCAACCACGGTGGAATTGTGTAGAACTATGTAGTGTGCTTGAGTGAACGAAAGCGCGTCCCTACATACCATTGTTTTCCTTCCTAGTGTGCCTTTTCCAGTCAGCCTCCCCTCATACCGAGATTCAGGAACACCAATCGGCTTAAGGTCATCAAGAAAGTCAACACAAAACTCAATGACCTCCTCTGTTCCATAGCCCTTGGAGATGCTTCCTTCTGGCCTAGCATGGTTATGAACATATTTTTTTAAGACTCCCATGAACCTCTCGAAGGGGAACATATTGTGTAGAAACACAGGACCGAGAATTCTAATCTCTTCGACTAGGTGAACTAGGAGGTGCGTCATAATATTGAAGAAGGATGGCGGGAACAACAACTCGAAGCTGACCAGACATTGGACCACATCAATCTGTAACCCTGATAGACTTTCTGGATCGATTACCTTATGAGAAATTGCATTGAGGAATGCACATACCTTCATAATGGCTAGTCGAACATTTTCCGGTAGAATTCCCCTCAATGCAACCGGAAGCAATTGCATCATAAACACGTGGCAGTCATGAGACTTTAGGTTTTGGAATTTTTTCTCTTTCATATTTACTATTCCCTTTATATTCGACGAGAAGCCAGACGGGACCTTGATACTGAAAAGGACTTCAAAAAAGATTTCCTTCTATTCTTTGGTAAGAGCGTAGCTGGCAGGCCCTTGAAACTGCCTTGCATGCATGACGTCTTGTCCTTTATGACATTGCTGGTCCTCCCGTGCTTCCAGTGTATCTTTTGACTTCCCATACAAGCCCAGGAAGCCTAGAATATTCACGCAAAGATTCTTCGTCAGGTGCATCACGTCGATTGCAGAGCAGACCTCATGGACTTCCCAATATTCTAGCTCCCAAAATATAGATTTCTTCTTCCACATGGGTGCGTGTCCGTCCGCGTCATTCGGAACAGGTTCTCTGCCAGGACCCTTTCCAAAGATTACATTTAAATCCTTGACCATACCAAATACATCAGCACCACTACGGGGCACAGGCTTCATCCGGGTTTCTTCCTTGCCATTGAAATGCTTTCCTTTTTTCCTTAAGTGATGGATGGGCGGAAGAAAATGACGATTATACGGGTACACATTCTTCCTACATTTATCCAGATATATACTTTCAGTCTCATCTAAATGCATTGTATCCTTTGTTCGTCTGTCCTGAAATGTTACTAAGAGCAGGCCAATCATTGATGGTTACGAACAGCAACGCTCGTAGGTCAAATTCCTCCTGTTTGTGCTCATCCCACACACGTACACCTGGTTCGGCCCACAACTGTAAAAGTTCATCAACTAATGGCCTTAGGTACACATCAATGTCGTTGCCGGGTTGCTTCGGGCCTTGGATCAGCACTGACATCATAATGAACTCCCGCTTCACGCACAACCAAGGAGGAAGGTTGTAGATACATAGAGTCATGGGCCAGGTGCTGTGACTGCAGCTCTTCTCCCCAAAAGGATTCATGCCATCTGTACTTAGACCATACCATAAGTTCCTTGTGTCACCTGCAAAGTCCGGGAAGTCTCTCTCGATTTTTCTCCACTTCCGACCATTAGCGGGGTGCCTCAACATCCCGTCTTTCTTACGGTCTTCCATTTGCCATCGCAACAACTTGGCATGCTCTTTGTTTCTGAACAAACGTTTCAACCGTGGTATTATAGGAGCATACCACATCACCTTGGCAGGAACCCTCTTCCTGGGTGGCTCGCCCTCAACATCACCAGGGTCATCTTTTCCGATCTTATAAAGCAATGCATTGCATACCGGACATTTATCCATATTCTCGTACTTCTCACCACGGTAGAGGATGCAGTCATTAGGGCATGCATGTATCTTCTGCACGTCTAATCCTAGAGGCAGACAAGCTTCTTTGCTTCGTACATACTGGCGGGCAATTCGTTATTTCTTGGAAGCATCTTTTTCATTAGTACCAGCAACTTTTCAAATCCTGAGTTAGTCACACCGGTCTCTGCCTTCCACTTCAGCAATTCCGGTGTGCGACCCAGCTTCTTCTGGCCATCTTCATAAGTTGGGTACAACAATTTGTTGTGGTCCTGTAACATCTACTCGAACTGCAACCTCTCCTTTTCTGTGTCGCAGTCTCGCTTTGCATCCGAAATGACCCGACCAAGATCATCAGCGGGCTCATCTGCTGCCCGTTCTTCACCTCCTTCTTCTTCATTGTCTTCCATTGCGGTATCAGCGTATTCAGGGAACATAGATCAGTAGTTGTCATCATCGTTCTCTTCTTCATCGCCGTCTTCCATCATAACCCCTCTTTCTCCGTGCTTGGTCCAAACATTATAGCCGGACATGAAACCGGACCGAAGCAGGTGGCTCTGAATGACTCTTGAGGAAGTGTAATACTTCTCATTCCAACATTCAACACACGGACAACACATAAAACCATCCCGCCGCTTGTTCGCCTCGGCCACAATGATAAAAGAACGCACGCCTTCTCTGTAAGCGCCAGAGCGTCGGTCACCGTACATCCATGGATGGCCCATCTGCATCATGCATGCAACTATATATCAAACGCAGTCACGATGCTAAAATTAGTATCGCGTGGTCTAAACGAGAAAGTAGTTGCTAACCTTTTAGGAAACTTGGAAACAAAGAGGTGGAAGCTTAAGTGTGGCTCGGGCACCTCATATCATGTTTGTCTTGTGTGAACTCAAGTGGCATCGCCCTAACAGGCATTTCACCGAACACCTCTAATGCATATGAAGAAAAAAAAACTACCACAAACCTACACCACCTCCCACCAGGAAAAAAACAAGAGAGGGGGAAGAGGGCCGGGGCTGCATATATATAGGGCCAGACCTTTTGTCCCGGTTGGAGATACAAACCGGGACAAAAGGCCCACAAACCTGGCTGCGGCTGGCGCACCCCCTTTAGTCGCGGTCCGTATAACGGGCCGCGACTAATGATTCTCTGCCGCGGCAGAGAATTTGGGCACTTTCTGTGCCGCGGCAGAGAATTCATTTTGTTTTAATTTATTTATTTCTTTTCTTCATTTCAAAATAGTTTTCGTATATTTCTACGCTACCACATACCGTACACTTTTGGAATAGAAGAGAGAGGGATCGAGAGAGAGTTTTAAATCCTTAACTTTTTATTTCTAAAGATCTACACATTGATAATTAACAATATAAAGGGAAAACAAGTGCTAAATAAATCCAAATATCACACAACTTTTTATTTCTATCAACGTCTCACATATGACAATTATTGTTGAGATGATCTAGATCGACACATTGAGACATACGATCACATAGCACCGAGACACCTCCTAGTAATCTCATAGCCTAGGCGAGCGTCCAGAGCGGCATACTTGATGCGATAAAAGCTCAATGGAAACTTGCCCCAACCTGATGTGAGGTCCTCTTCTTCCTCCTTCTTCTTCTCGTCCTCCTTCTTCTTCTTCTTGTTGATCTTCTTCTTCTCAAGCGTTGTGCCAATAGTAAAATTGGCTAGAGTATAGAGACTCGGAAGATTAGGGTACGTTGGGTTAGGGTGAACGGCCCGCTGGAGGTCGACGGCGGACGGAATATGAATTCCGTAAGGCCCCAGCATACGCTGATCGTTGTTGATAGCCGTGCCGCAGAATTTGATGGTTTTGTCCATCAAGAAGTCCTTGAGGGCCTGCGGCACCCGATCAGCATGGCAAATATGGAACACCAACGTGTCGGTCGCCACGGAGAGTTGTAGGATGTCGGCACGCTGCCTCTCCTCGGGTGTGGCGTCGGTGAACTCGCAGTCGAGGCCCACGATCTTCATCGGTGTGGCGTCGAGGTAGCGCCTCTTGACGCCGTGAATCCATCTCTCCACGGTTGATGCGCACAGAGTGACCACGACCTTGAAGTTCATGTTGACGGTGTCGTTCTTGTAGTGGTACACCTGGGATCGAGGTGGGCGCGCAAGTGGCTCCATGGCGCGCGGCAGCGATTCAAGAGAGGATTTTAGAGTAGAGATTAGAGAGAGATGGTGCATTTGGCAAATGGCACTGTAGCTCTCTTATATAGAGCTAGCAGGGGAGATGAGGAGGCTGGCGCGGTGGTAATTAATCTGGCGTGTTTCAACTTCCAAATTCCATTAAGCGTTTTGATCAACTTCCAAAGACATTAATCGTTTTCTTCATTCCCCGTGTGATCAAATGACCAGCGCGGGGAACTCAAGGGTTCAAATCACGAACCGTCGCGGGCTTCTAGTCCCGGTTCACGACACAATCCGGGACAAAAAGGGGGGCACCTACTTGCGGCGGGCCGCATACCCCTTTTGTCCCGGTTTGTATCTCAAGCCGGGACAAAAAGGCTCCTAACGAACCGGGAGAAATACGCCGCCGATTTCGGGGCGACGTGGCCGGACCTTTAGTCGCGGGTGGAGACACGTCCGCGACTATAGGCCCGGGCGAAAGGCCTGTTTTCTACTAGTGAGTGCCTCCCCTTTATAAGGTTGCAGTGCCGAAGATACAGACGTAGGCACTAGTTTCTGTGTAGCAACATTGTTCGGCGAGAACACCGAAACATTTGCCACGTCCTCCTCAATTATCTCTCCCTCCACCCGGCTAGTGAGCTCATTCTCAAGAGGTGCCATTTCAGACTCAAAACATTCCAGTCCTTCATGCACCACAGAACGTGTTGCAGCAACATTTTCCACGTCGGCACCCTCATTTTTCTGCCCCTGTTGTCTGTTTACCTCCAGCTGTGCCTCGACAGAAGAAACCTCATTTCTCTGCCCCGACAGTTCGTGAACCTCTCTAACTGTGCCTCCGCAACAATATTTGGTAGTACATCAGAGTCCTGAACCTCGTTGCCGTCACCCAACTCAACAGCTTAAACAGGCACCTCGGGTTGTACACAATCCACCACATCACCATTCTCCTACTCTTCATCATTAGCCGAACCCAAAATTTCCCTGTCACCTTGCTCGTTGAACTCCGCAATAAGATCACATAAGCATTGCCGTGCAGCAATAATATCTTTACTCACCATAGGAGAAACTAGCCAAGTCCGGCGCGGTGTCACGCCGCGCTACGTTTGTGGTTGTGGCATGTAATCGCTGTCTAGAATGGTACGGAAGATACACTTATATTTCACGTACACTTTGAGTGGTACATAGTGGTACAAGGGTTGCAAGGGAGGCTACGGTAGGTCGTACATATGCTTTAGGTAGTAGATAACATAATGGTAATTACTAATAAGACTATAACAGTACAGAGATGGTGGAATACTCTAGCGTGCTGAGTTTGATCTGTGGGTTTTTGGCATGATTGAGTCTTCAGTTGGTGGATCTTCGAAATTATTACAGGCAGGGCGTGTTGTTGTCTTCAAGGTTGGCGCTTGCGATGTAGTAGTTGCGGACGGTGGTGGTTAGTTACTCCACTTGCTGGAGGAGTGGAGCCTCGCTATAGCTGTAGTCCATGGGGATCACACTTTTGGGCTTCGCCTTTGTTTGTAATAAGGCGGTAATTTTTCACGCATGGTAGTTGCAAGTTGAAAATCGAAGGATACTTGATGATGATGCGACGCCACGAAACATGGATGAACAAATAAACTGAACACAGTAGAAGCTATGAAACATCTGTACACCATCAATACTTATAAAACATATGTACACCATCAGTACTCATATAGTTTCTCCATCTACCTTGTTCTCATCAAGAGGAAAATAATCAATCCCTCATATACAAATGAACTGGACGCATCAGTAGTTATAAAACATATATACATACTCAATGCTCATACAATTTCTTCTTCTCCCTTGTTCTCACCAAGAGCGTATTAGTTAATCCCTCGGATACTTCTCAATCCTCTTAGGATTGTATGACAACCAATAAACATTTACCTATGAATAGAAAAATGTGGCATCACATATGTACATTCTATTAGGTTGATCCAAACAAAATAGCTTCACAGTGCTGCAAATATGGTGGCGCTTGTAGTCAGGTTATTCAGAGAATTATTTGGTTATCAATTAGTAATTGGAGAACAATGTAGAGTAGTCTAACAACCCAGGAGGAAATTAAAATAGCACTACAGTTCAGTCGTAAACTCAAAACTGCCCTCAGATGCACCTTCATGTAAGTTGGGTGGTGGTGTAAGCAGTAACGACAAAATGCATAACATTGTATTTTCAGTCCCTTCCTATTTAAGGAGCATGCAGTCTCACTATGACGAATAAGTATAAGCTTGTTCTGTTTGAAAGAAGAGCATAATAATAAAGCAGCAAGTTGATAAACACCAGTGAAGGCTCTCCTAAAGCCGAGTGTATCCACTGTCATTTACTCTAGATGGACTGAGCAATTATAAAAAAACTTATGTTAAGTTGTGTTCATACACAATTCCCTAATTTGTACCATATACTATTATCAGATCACTGGAACCACACATCAATTTTTTCTTCGTGCCTCTCCTAATCTAAGCTTTAAGTTTGCTTTGCATTTAAGGGATGCTTCTTAACACCCCTGCAAACACTTGACGATCTCCATTGAGCTATGATGCATGAAGCTAAGATAAAAGGAATCAAATCAATTCACATCATTCAACTGAACACTGAACAAAAAATACTAATCACACTTTTTAGATTAAGAAAGATAAATTATGAAGGTCTGACAATACATACTTATCATTGGGCATTATTTGTACTATTTAGTTTAGGTATGTCTTCTTAGTTATCTTCCCTATTCACCATGCTCACATATTGTTGTGCATCTGTAAAATGAGTTTTTATAAGATTTACTTACCACTACATCAGGACCTAACATAGGTTTTGAAGTAAGTGTTTCTTACATCATTAGAATTCTATAGGAGGAAACTATTCTCAGACGACGTGCCAGCTGGAAGGTGATCATGTGTGTCAAATGGACAACCGGATAAAGTGCAATCACAGGCACCAACATATTTTAGAGAAAACAAAAGATCTTCCGGCACACCAGGAAACACCACAATTGAAAACACAATGTACATCACACCGCTAGCCGTTACACTCTCCTAATATGAAGCAGGTTGTCCTCTAAAGTGACTTAATACCGACGAAAAATGTGACAGCTGAAGGAGGGTATGTACCCAAGCAAGACGATATACAATAGAAAAACAAAATTCTATAACACCTCGAATAGCTATCCATAGAAGGAAACTATGTGGCCCCATCAGGAGAGTATGTAACAAAAAGAGCATAGGTAAGGTCCCTTGATTACCTCGGACATTAGAATCAGGGAGATGATGTCAAATACATCGCTAAATATTTTCTCTACTTTAGTAGGTAGTCCTGTTTGTGACCCGTCTGCACCTTTATGTCTGATGAAAATTTGATCGTTAAGATTAAGACAAATCTTAAACTCTAAAGGGAATCAAGAAAATTGAAATATAGTGCAAAATTAATAGTAGATTAGAAGTGTACAAACGACACACCATCGTTAAGGTCAGCAGCATGGCAAAAAATAAAGCAAGTTTAATAAAGCATAACTAATAGCTGTAAATGGCCAAATGACACACCAGCGTCATGACTATCAATATGAAGCCAACAGTTATGTTGAAAATAAGCATGCTTCACTTATATCCCAACATGGGAATTAATGCTCCTTTGTGCCGGATACTTAGATGGCAAGCAACTACATAAATGAACCCACAATAACAGCCATCACCAAAGGGAATAAATAATTCGAGTATACTATATGAATAACCAAAATCGTTTTTCTTACAGGAACATACTTCTCACCTGATTGCCTTCTCACACATCCCAATGTATAGGAGATCTCCAAAAAGAAAAAAGGAAAAAATGTCAACATGCCATAGATTTTCAGAGAGGGAAAGAAAGAGCAATATGTAGTCAAAGTAAAATTTCCCTTTAGCCCACTGACCACTAAGGATAATCAAATCTTCACCTGTAAGTACTCTATACCACAAATATCTCAAGCGTCCAGGCATATGCCATAGCATCACAAAGCATATACTTACAAAACTAAAACAGTAGAACATACAGAAGCCTAGATAGATAGTGACCAACAACGCACCATACAGTCTTGCAAATATGTCTAATAATTCCTCAACTCCATAGCTGCAAAAAGCAGTAGATAATAATGAATGCCAAATTAAGAAACCTGCAACAAACATTACGGTGAATAAGAAGAAGCTTTTATATTGTCTAAAAAAGTAGAAAATAATAAAGCATCACCTGATAAGCATCCGCTGAGATTGATAATGGCACCATTTATAAATTCCAATATCTGAGAAAATATAATGATTCATGGCTGTTAAGGATAAGATAAAAGAACAGGTATATCAGAATGTACTTAGAATAGATGAAGGTTACCTTCAAAAAGCATTCTGGAGCTACGTATGGCCATTGCAATTCGGCCAGCTGAACTAAGCACCGACAGACACATTACTGTTAAGCTGCGGTTGCGGTTAATCATGGTCCTCCATAGTATATCGTAGGTCGCTATGAGACACGGGACACGATGCATGATCAATTCATTGATCCTATTGTATGCACTTATTTATGTAATCACATTAAGAAAATAGTCTAATGATCTGAATTTGAACTCGTAAGCTTCCGTGAAGAAACAGAAAATAATTACCATCAAACCTCACTTAGTAACACTATATGCTCTAATACATGGCCAAAACAGCCTAATGGCAATGCAAATTGCTTGTTAGAAATAGCATTGCGAGGTTATATCGGGAAAATATTCAGTTAGCATGGAAGAAGTAAAAAAACGTCTGTACAACTTTTTATCTGTTTTTTCCTTTATAAATAACTCTTGGGTTAGGTCCAAGTTTGGCCTTACCTATTCCCTGGTGCGTTCTCTATACCTGTAATTCAGCAAATCTCCGCTCATTGATAATGGAGGTGTCATGGAAATGTGTTATGCCCGCAATGGTGCAGAAATAAGAATGAATGGTCTATCCTCAAAATGGCAAGTCAAGAAACAATATAAAGTTGGCTCATATGATTGACAATCATCATAATTTTGTACACGCCGGAAAACATGTATCACTTACCAACATCTAAATTCTGACAAACAGGGCATATCATCAGTTTTTCCGATAACTGGGTCAATAAATTTGGAAGAGGAGACCAAATAAAAATGCTTGGAGTTCTCACCCAGGCTACTGCCTCGTTTGCGCTTCTTGTATTTGGCCTGGTACGCAACTATCGTCTCATTGTAGGCACAATATCGAGAAGAGAGGCATCCTGGTTGTGATCTGCTGGTAAGAAAGATTTGAACCACTCATTAGAGTAAAGAAAAACAAAATTTGCTCATCGTATCAATAAAATGATCAATTACGGAGCACGGACGATCTGGGATGGCAAATAAAATCACAAGCTGAATAAAACAATGCAAACCACCCGAAGTTGAACAAAACTCACCATATTGAAGAAGGCAGCGGTGGCGAGCAGGTCAGCGAGGACGGGTAAACCACGTGGGACACCAGGGTAAGGCGCTTTTAGGAAGGGCTCGCCACCACATCGACCCGTTTCGGTCTGCCTTGCCGTCGTCGACCTCACCAGCTCATCTCCGCCCGGAAGCCGAACAGATTGGAACAGAGCGCCATGCCGGCCCACGCGCTCGGAGGACTCACCGTTGCGGCCTGGCCCTGGTGCAGCTGGTTGGACGCCGCTCCTGGCCTCCTGCACCAGTGGCAAGCAACGAACCGCAAGCCGCTCCGAGCGGCCCCGATACCAGCGCGGCTCCCTGCGGCTGCTGGCCCAAGGGGGAGGCCCACCACCGGCGCGGTGCGTTGCTTCCCGTGGCACCCTCGATGTGGCTTCCTCGCGGCACAGCGACAGCAGCTGCTCTGCGCGGCTACGGCCTCCACAGCCCTCCGGTGGCGGCGGTGGACAGCGGCGCGTCCCCGGTCCGTCCGACCCTGCAGTACGGCGGCGTCCTCCGCTGCTGCCGCCCCAACGCTGTGTACGACGAGGCCAACGGCGGGGCGAACCTCCGGCGCGAGGATCACATGAAAATTTATTTCGACAGAGGAATACGCAAGATTATCGCCAAAGGCACATATCGTGCCTCTTGTTTTTGTCTTATTATACTTTCTCGATATCTCGGTACACCTTGTTGATTACACGACCAGCTGGTTCGTTTAATGCATAACCAGTAGAAACAGAACCTAAACCAACTAGCTAAATGCCCGTCCGTTGCTACGGAGCACTCAAATAAATTAATTTTGAATTAAACATTCATTGTTAATAAAAATTTGTAAATATTTGCCACCCGATGTCGCTATAATCTCCAACGAGGAATGAGAGAGAGTTGAATAAACCGTGTGTTGTATAGAGCAAAAAAAAAGAAGTCGCATTGGTCAAACAATAGTTCAAAATCAAAATTATGTGTCAACTATTATAGAACATAATTCACATTTGTATGGAAACATATACCAACCATCTCTTCAGTCTACATGTCTCCTTAAGGCAACAATACTAACCCCCTTGCAATAACATTTTTTATCTCTATTTTTTCTTTGAAGCAAACAAATGTATGATGTTCTAAACACAAGAAGCATAAAAAAGAACGTGCACATAGCTAATAAAAACAATGTGAACACAAAGATCTGATATACGACCCTCCTTCAACTTTTCCCATTCATACAGATATGCACATTACTCTATAGTGTAGTACATTGTACAAATTTAATTTATTACATATTTTGACGAACCAACAACCGATGTCACTTGCTTGAACATGAATTTCTTCACTATCTACTTCCCCACCCTTCCGTGCTGCAGATTCACTATTCCTGCCTCAATAGAATCCTTTCGTCAAACAACTCCCCCCATCCGGCTCTGTTTATTTGGCCTTGTTTATGTGTGATAATATGCAATCATGATAATCACTAATAGAAATAACACTATAATCATGATAATACGCAAGGATTTTAGTGTCGAAAATTAGAAGGAAACAATAGGAAGCTGATCGTCTCCTCTTTGAACTATAAAGGAACCCGACTCAGTTGACATATGTAACTGTTATCTCGCATGTCTATGCACTACTGAAATGCGAACAATCCATATAGTATTAGCGAAGCATACCAAACCTGGCTCTAGGCACAAAATAGAATGTATCATCAACCTTTATGTCTATGAGCCCATCAACAGGAACCATATTATAATACACATGTGTTAAAGTGACAATACTTGTGTGCTATTTAAATGTCATCAAGTCACTAACCAGATAATTTTGGGGAAACATGAACTTTCATTTTCGAGACTGAAGTATATAGCCAGAGTTAACAACACTTGTCAGCGCTATAACACATGATCCGCATGTATTCAACAGCCTTGCTATATTATTCCCCTAACATGAATACATGCTTCGAAAAAATCTGAAAAAATTGGACACAAACATACGCAAGTAGCGAACACTCGTGAAAAATTTCGACAGAAAATAACAATTTTTATGCTCTGTGCAAAAAATACAAATTTCTGACCAAAACCCGGGTGCCAAAGTTTGAAAAACTAGAACATAACCAAAACATTATATTGAACTGAAACAATTTATTTCTTATGATTACTTTTTTGATACAGGCTTGAATGGAGTTAGGACGATGAAGTTAACTCGTGCAGCCACCTGGCCCCCCGTAGTAGAACATGTTGCCCTGAATTTCAAGCTGAAATACGCCAGTATGATAACACTTTCTGTGGGTCTCAATAGCATGAAGACTATCCCCAGGAGGATCATAACCTTGACCATTCACATCAACATACTGAACATGTCGAAAAGATGCCGCTGAATTGCTTCCTGGCCACTGCCCATTCCCCATCGGTGGACTAATTTGCCCATTATACGACTGAGTACCTCCCCCCCATTGTACAATGCCGGCATGGTCTTGCATGTTAATTAGAAGACTTTTTGGCCAATAACCCACTGGGTTAAGATTATTGATATCATGTCCGAAATGCAGCCACCAATCTCCATCTTCTTTACTCTACATTAGCAATTTAACAAAAAATTGTTAGATGTGATGTCATTGGTTACAAAATATTTTCAAATATGTTGAATAAAGGAATGTTATTTTATCTTTATCTAGAAATTGAAAATTTGATACCTCAATAAAAATTATAAATTAAACACATCAAAACTATGCAAACCATATACACTTGTCTTTCCTAGGATGAGTTCAATATGATCCATTAGAATTAGATATACAAACATACTAGGTTGACATAGCCTACCTCTTTTGATAAACCTTGTCCAAAATTTTCAACGTTTAATTCTTGCACACACAAGACCAAGTTGATAGAGGTACACGCGGAAACCAGAATGATACACTGAGGTTACAACATAGAACATTGGAATAGGCACTAAAGACATGTAAATCACGAACAAGCTTCAAAAAGCACATGTGCAACGCACCACCTACGACCAACACGCGTCCTTGGCAAAACCATTTGAAGAATATAAGCTGCCACAAGTTGCCGCCACTTATTATCAACGAAGGATCTCCGGCGATGTGGCCACCACTAGCTAAGTGCTTTGATAAGGAGGCAGAGGCCTCCCACATCCTATATATCCTATATATGTAGCTAAAAAGTTCAGCCCCACTAAAAATTTCTCCACGTACATGCAAATATGACACACGAGTAAACTTGCCAACTCAGCAAAAAAGGTTAATATATCTGGATTTGACGTTTGTCGTCCTCTCACCCACCAGGCCATCACTTAGGGAATCTCTAGCTGTTCCCCTAAATTTACTTCCTTATACTTAACTCGTTATAATTTGAGGAATTAAAGGACGATCGTTTCTCCTTGATCCCCTATACTTAAGTCCTTATAAATGTTTTTCCCCAAATAGTATGACCTTTTCACATACATTTCCAACAATTGCACGGTATTCATCAATCATTCAAATAATTCAAATTCAACATATGTCACAAAGAAACGATATACATACCTACATTTCATCCATTCAAATAATTCAAATTAAACATACATAAAGTTTATCCAAAAACAACATAGTAGATCAAGTTTCATGAACAACCATCACAACATAGAAATCAAATCAATAACAAGACAAGCACCATGACCACCACCACGGCCACCACCATGTAGTTCCTTGTAGAAATGGTGGAAAGTGAAGACTGTGTTCGTGCTGCTTTGCTTGTAGAGGTATTGGACTGTGATTTTCACTCCACCCGGTGGTGCAAGGTAGACTTGCTCAGCACACAACCAACCCATCGGTTGCACTGATCTTGTATCATTCCCCAATGGCGCGCAGGAGAAGTTTGAGTGCGGCTTGATGGGACGGGCACGGTGGTGCAATAGTAGTGTATCACCCTACTCCAAAACATAAACTTTTGATTCATCCGTGCCAACCGAGATATCAAGCGACACCTTCTGGAAAGCACAGAACAAAGCAATATCCTCCTCGTTGCACTATCATGGTCCCCTTGATCTCTCCGGAGGGTCCCAAAAAAATTCTCCGGAGGCGGTCGGCCAAGTACATTTGAGAGAATTGGGCCTCCTTTTAGGGCAACTCTTATAATTTTACTTCTCTAAACTTTTTAAGGGCCGGCAAGGTGCAGTATAGAGGAGTAAGAGGTCGGTTAGATATTCCCTTAGGGCATGTACAATGGGGTGACATTAGCCTTCTCTTAGAGTTGTCACGTTGGAGCTTACTTAGTTGAAGGAGAGAATAAAGGAATAGAAGGTTGTCTTCTCTTAGCTAAGACATGATCTCTTAAAAAATAAGAGAAGATTATTTTCTCTATTGTACCGTATGTCTTCCCTTAAAAAAAATTCAACTAAAATATTATTAATTCTCATTAATTGTTAGGGATGGCAAAGAAAAGGCATGCCTACAACTGTACATGCCCTTACTAACTAATCGCATGCGCAGCTGCTGCTTGAGCTGCCGTTTTAGCTGGAGTGGTGGAAACAACTCGTTTATAGATGTAATAGAGTGGAAAGTGAGTGTCCGTCGGCCGGCGACCACCTTTTTATTCTCATGTACCCATGTCATTTGTGCACCGTTCTCCTTCATCGTCCTTTCTCAAACTTCATTCGGTTTTCCATTTTCCATTCTCCTCCGTCCCGTGCTCAAGACTTCATCGGTTATCCTTGCCCTAGAAGCCACCATTGGCCTTTCACTTCGGCTTCTCCATTTCAAGATGTCAATCTTCCGCGACAAATAATATGTGTATCATCGTGCATCTCCTGCTCACAACCTTTGCAACTGATTCAACCCAAGGAATTTTCTGCTTCTGCAGTCTGGAGGTTCCACCTTCCTTTCCCAAACTTAGTTTTAAAATCAGAATTCCCCTATTTGATTGTTGTTTATTGTCTGCATATGGAGTAAAATTTAATTGCTCGGTTGAACTCCTGTGTGATCAAAATATGCCTCATTATTATTTAATGAATGAAGGCAAATATTTTGCCTTCCTTTCAAAAAATAATAGTAATATGCTACACTGGGCAACTTCGTGAAGGAGTAAAGCATAGAAAGCATGTAAAGATCCCCATATGCATTATTTCTGTTGCACTACTAGTCTACGCACTTCGTTGTGCTGGACTACTACTATACAACTTCGGGAGTTGACCAGATCATCAGATCATGGTTCCATGAGGAAATTATCGTAGGTGCTCCTATCGCCCCGCTCCCCCCACCCCACCCCGCTATTTCTATTGTTATATCTCTATAAGTAAGCATATTCCGTGTTGATTTCTTTAGTTTCCTACTTAGGTTCTTATTTGGAGAATTCAATATAAAGATCCAAGATTCATCTTCGCAAGATTATTGTCATTCCTTTGCTATTGGCTGATGGAATCTACCTTTCCTAATTTCAGTACAGATTCAATGAATGAGGAGAAGAAGCACATGTTGATCGGTTTTAGGCCTAAAGGCAGTGATGTTAATGTTGCCAAATCAAATCGAAGGGTTCATTTAT